>VXBL01007193.1:185876-238690 GCA_013400195.1 Aramus guarauna
AAAAAAAAAAAAAAAAAAAATCATTATCCTGTTGTCATTAGTCACACAAATAGAAAACCTAATTTGAATGAGATCAAAGTAAATATTTGATACACATGCATAAACTTATTACTGTTAGTGCTGAATAATAACTGCTCAAAACAAAGACCTTATAAAGATGTTTGTATTCTACAGCAGTTAGTCTCTTCTGTATTTCATCTGAATTCACTGCTTGCTCCAAAGCGCTTTAAGTATCGTCACTGCTTCTGAACCACACTCTACATGCAGTAGCAATTTGGCTGCCTCAACAACCTGATGCGATGTATAAGAGATGAAATCATTAGAGAAATTTGATGTGACCAGTTGTGGTTTAAATGCCATGGAGAAAAATTTAGATGAATCTAAGAATAAAATCTGAAAATGTATTATTGCTTTTCCTTGAGGAATTTCTATTGTAGCACAATAAGTTAAAATTGCCAACCATGTTAAAACTTTTTAAAAATGAAAAAAAAGGTGATTTTATAACAACTTTTGTATTCAAAATTAACACACTATTTTGGATTTATTCTTTACTGCTTCACTTATATTTTCTTTCTTTCTTTCTTCCTTGCTTTCCTTCTTTCCCTTTTAAACTTCATCAATGGCGTTTACATGCTTGTCCAATCATCTTAAATATGTTTAAATGATTAAATAGAAAGATGTTTAAATAATTGTGTATTATCTTGACACAAAGTATATCAGCTTCGAAATTTCAACAAGACAGTGCCAGAAGACGACAGAGCCGATTTATTTCAAATCATTCAGTATCAGTCTTCGTAAAGCAGCATATGGTCTTATCATGGCAGGTAAAATATTTTACCTTCTATAATAACGCAGAGCAGCTAATTTATCTACATGCTGTATAATCAGATAAACAATTTCAGCTGCACTATGAAAACCTGTAGGCAAGGGAGAAATTTATCCCCCCCCACTTTATTGATTTTTCCACCTATACATTCATATAACTGCTAACAATAGAGGTTATTCTTTCTTCCATCTCCTTCTTCAATTACCTTAAAGCAAGACTTTCTTTTCAGTTGTGGAAATATTTGCGGTTTCTACAGCTGCAGGACAAAGAACTGAGACATTTTCAGAGTTGCTCGGGGGAAAAGGAAGGGAAAAAAGCTTTGCAAGATTCTGTTGCAAGTAAAGCAGAGTGAATGACAACTTTCAAAGCTACCACAATCATTTACTAATGTGCTGCTATACCAAATAAGTCTAATTTTTTTTGACAGCACCAAATTAGATTTATTGCAGAAACTGCTGCATAAATAGCATATGGCTATGTTATACCACCTATTTCAAATCCCTGTAATGTTTCCTCCCCTCCCTGCTCAAAATGAATAATTGAGCCAAGCTATAAACCTTCTGCAGACGAGTGAAATACAAGTTCAAAAAGCAGATGCAGGAGACGTAGATTTATTTCTTTGTTGAAATTTTCTAAAAAAAAAACAAACAAAAAAACCCAAAAGGTATCACATATCCCGATCAAAAAAACCTGGGCAGTAATGGGTCAGGTCTCTTGCTATACTTCAGGATTTTATTTCCCCCTTTCCTTGATAAAAATTTTGCTTTCATTTCTCTTTCAGGCTGACACTCATCAACGCGGGGCATGACCTCGTAATCCTCTCGCACATGACTACCGCTTACTTGCACAAGAAATCCTATTGATCTTTACTTCTTACGTGAGTCAAATTATTCATGTGACTCAAGATCAGAAGGCTTGGACCTCCATTCATTCCTCACAAGCTCTCATTTCTGAAGAGGGAAGTGCCTCCTCCGAGCAAAAATAAAACATCAGAAATGTGGTTCCATTCATCGGAGGGGCCCAACCCTGTGGGAAGGTGCCGACCTACAGCTCTCCTCCCTTTCAACAGGAGCAAAGTTTTCTGATCGGTTCGCTGGATCAGTCCCTGGACCCACGTGCTTTTGTATTTCTGTCAATTGCCAAATTCCGCCTTCACCACGCCGCTACGGTAAAATACAAAACCACGTAACCTTATCACGCGACGGGACCGAGAGCGAAGGCGGGTATTTTTGAGGCAGCAAGGGGCACAGCACACCTAGGCAGGCCACGCTGAAAGCCCAGCTGGCCGTGCGGGGAGCCCGGCGGCCGGTCTGCGCCTCCCCTCTCCCCTAACCCGGGGCGAGGGCCGCCGCGCGCCTCCAAAGTTTGCGCGGCTGCCGCGCGAGAAAGACGTTGCAAGGTCTTCTCTCCGGCCGACGGGCACACCACTGCACACATCGTGGAAGGCTGCGGCTACCCCGCCGCTTGCCTCTCGGTGGTCAGTCCTCCCAGCTGCCCTATCCGTTACTGTCTGATTAGCTCTGCGAAGGAGCCCCTCCCCGGCCAGCTTTCCCCGCCATCTGTTCCACACGCGATGGCTGCCGCCCAGCAGCCTCGCGCTGCCCTCCTACCTGGCACCCGGCTCCCGGCCTTACCCCAAAGTGCTAACACAGGTTCTCGCTGCTGGCAGAGTCAGGATTTCATTACTACTACTTTGACAAGTGCAGGGTTGTTTGTAATTTCTCTTTTATCCTGATTTTGATTGTACAACCACCTCCCACTGATTCAGTTTGCTTCAGTTTTGTTGCTCACAGATTTTACTCTCCACATTAATCTCCCTCTGGCATGTTACTGCATCTGTTCCCTTTTTTATTATTAATTTTCAAATTCCCACCATTTTTGACAAAAAGGAGGTAATCTACACTCTGCTTCTGCCCATTTCATTTTCTTTAATTTGGAAGATAAGTATGAAAGCGTGCCAAAGAAGTTAATTCTCCGTTAACAGTTTATTTTCTGGCATCCCGATGCCTTTGTATATGAAAAACAGATAGAAATAAATGTTGACTGAATCACAACAACATAGTTGCACCCGTCCCTAAATTTAATGAAAAGTAAACATATAAAGCAGAATCTAAAAAGTTTATTAGTTAGAGTTGTTTTGTGTTAGCACTCCCCCCTGCATTTTAAAATAATAGTTTTGTACAAGATGAGCAGAATATAAAAAATTAGAAATCAATCACCGCTTGCACTTCATTTCTGCTTCTCCCCCCCCAATTGAAGTGTTATTAGTCCTTTCATCAGTCAGTCAGTCTGCGAACATAAAACTTATCTCAGTCATTTAATATTAATAACAGCATTTCTTTTAATATTACCTCCTTTCCAGCATAGAGGACGGACTCTTTCTGACATGCTAAAATTGTTAGAAAAAGCATGACAGCAAGCGTGCTGCTAACTAATAGATACTACTAGAGAAAACTCCACAGATCATACTAAGTACTGTGCAACTCCCTAGAAGGCTATGTATAACCACCTTCTATAAACCAAGAAGTTAGTTTATATTTTATCATTTAGTAGTATAGCTTAAATAGGGAAATCAAAGTATGAGGCATACTGCAGTTCTAATAAGGAACGCTGGTTACGACATACAGCACAACAGCAAAGCTTCACTGACTAAATAATGCCACAGGAACCTGGAGGTGGAATGATAGATTTATGCAATTTATTTATTATATGTGTAATACAAAGTAGCATTAATGGAGTCATTGAAACTAGCAAGAAGGGCAGATGCACAGTAGGAAGGCTACAGCACTGCTAAAACCCACTGTACTCCCCAAATGCTTCTTTCTTAGATATGCTGCTTTCAAGAGATCGTATCATATTCAAAAATAAGGGAGAAAAGAAATATCACATAATAGGGAAAAAAAAATAAGCAAGAACTACAACACCCAGTGACCTCACTGTAATATAAACTTTTATCCTTCACGAGAGCGATATGGGGATTTAGGGTAGCTTGGCAGGTCATCTGAACCTGGAAGTACATTTCTTCTGTGTGTAGTATTTTCTCCCCACCTACAAGTTGACATTCAATACTGCTTGTAAAGTTTCACGCAAGCAAACAATAATAATAAAAATTAAATTAAATTAAATCTGCTTCTTCTCCACTCAGTTACATCTCCCAGCAAATTTTTGATGACATTTCAGTCAAATATATCTCAAGCCATCTACCTATCTCCATGCCTGAGGAAACACCTCATGGTACGGAAAAAGTTCAATTTTGAAATTCTGTGATTCCCTCACTTCTTAAGATTTATTTAACCACTTTGGCATATGCAAACAGGAACTACATCTAACTGTGGCTGAGGGAAATAATAACTTCATATTTGTTTTCTAACAAAAACAGGAAAGATTTTCAATGATGATTCTGTTACACAAGAATAATGAAAAATTTTATTAAAGTTAGATAACACGCTAACATCTGGGTGAGTTGTTAACATCTTGCATCTTTTATGTGGTCTTTTCCACTCGCATATTGACATGGTTTTTAATGATTATTCTCTCCTGAACTAAGAACAATAATCTGTATGTTTTCTACTGGATTCAGATAAGCTTCATTAACTAGACTCAACCTTGCCAAAGTAATGGCAATTTAACATTGACTTCAGAAGTTATTTCATAAGATTCACTTACCACAGTAACTCAAATACAGATAACCACAAAGCTGAAACTAGGGTACAAGAAATAAATACTTTAAAGAAGCACGGTCAGTCTCATAGCATGGTGACATCTGCAAAGTTACATGACTGACAATCAAAACTACACAGCAAAAGTTCTGTATTCTCCCAGTCATTTGAAGACATACAAATTAGAATTACTAACTAGATTCAATAGCAGGAAATGCATGTTAATAGCACGGATTTCTAAGCAACATATTGCTCCAGGAAGAAAGGTGATAGGAAAAGGCAAATTTAAACTCCGTGGCAATGGTTTAGAATAGCTAATTGTAACCTTTTTCTTGATTTTTAACAAGTACATTTTGTTAACTTAGAAGCTGTTTAGCTGGTAATCAATCAACAGTGTCTGAAAACTGGGATGCAGCAAAAGAAGTGGGACTCCTGGAGAAGATTGCAGTTCTGCAGAGCACTTTTTTCCTCATGAAGACATAGGCTGCATGCTCTTTCTCGTTTAATCCATTCATATAATATTTACCATCTCATTTTCATACATTAAAATCCAAAGTTCTCATACTCATTTTATTATTCTATTTATTTATAATATCAGAACTTAGAATCAGTGAATTAGTATATTACTGAAAAGTTCTTACTAATTCATACAAAACAAAGAATTCTTTCTGTATCTCCTCAGCTACCTGTAATTTTTGCCAGAACGACCCAGACAGGTCATGTAAGGCAACAGAAAGACTATCCACAACCCTGTAACAGCAGTACAGGGCTCCCTCAAGTCCAGCATAGCGAGAAGACTTGGAGTAGACCAGCTGGTCCTCTCCTGAAAAGAGAGAAATCGGCAAGACAAGGCCAAGGCCAGAATACCCAAGAGATGCACTAAATCAGTGCAATTTCTGCAGCAACCTCCCACAGGCAGGACTCTAGAGCTTAAAATCTGTTTTCTTTGGCAAGTGCCACAGTGAATGAGTCTATATCCCCCATAGGATTGCTATTACCACTACCCTTCAAGTGAGTATTTTCACTGACACAGCTGCCATTTGAGGTGAAGGGAATAAAGAATGAAAGAAGGCAGACCATAAGCCCAAGAAGTTCATGTACAACAACTATGGATGTACCAATCCGTTAAAAACATACTGAGGTCAAAATGCAAAACTAATGCCACTAGAGACATGTAACTTTTGTACCTTCACTAATAGAGAAAACCTGTTCTGGCAAGAAGTGATCTGAGAATAAGAAAAAGAGTACAGGCTAAGCAAAAAAGTTTCATTTCAGTAGGGGATCTTTACCTCTGTGACTGAGGGAAAACAGACAACTAAGCAAGAACATCTCTAACCCTGCTCTACACAGGGACAAGAGGTAACAGTTCAGGAGCAGTAAGTCTCTCATTTCTTCGCCCCTGCCCCCACCTTCCTCATCCACAACGGCAACATCACCTCATGTATTCCTGGAAAGCAGACAAAGATAAGGAGGACACAAAACCCTACAGAGAACAAAGTATTATAGAATTTGGGGAATATCAAGGAGAAAGATTTGAACCTATTTTTCATGCTTCGATGTATACATTTTTTCCTGACAATTAGATGAGAGCATAGAAAACATTTCACTACTTATAAGCATACTTGTAAGCAAAGGCCATAACATGAACACAAAGTATAAAAAAATAAAATAAAGATTAGGACGTTGCAGAAGCGTGGCTGCACTAGGTCAGACAAAGACGCCGTGGCAGTTCATCATCTGCCTCAAAAAAGCAAACGTCTGTGAAACTCTATGTGAACAGGGCCAGCACAGAGCACTACTTGCCCAAAATACTGTTCCCAGCCTCCAATGACTTGCATCTCAGAAACTTCTTGAGTTAGACATCGTAGATTGAAAAGCTACCTGAATCATCTGCATGTTAGGCATCCAGCTTTAAAGTACCTCACTGTGTAAAAGTAGGCAATAGACCTCATTCTTACAAGTTCAGTATTTTCACCAAAAAAAATTAAAAAAAATATTGGCTAGTCAGATTTCCTCCAAGATATCCAGAGCTTCATTGCATATAATCAGCCTTTTGCTAAAAGGATCGTGGTAAGCCATTTGGTTAACTATCACAACAAATCATTATTAATAAAGTTCTGCTAAATCCAAACTTTAGATATCTTAACAACTCACCCAAAACTTTTTTCAAGTTCATTAACCTCTAGCATATTTTTTCTCTAAATACAGGCTGTTAGAGTGGTACTTTCTTCCATCTGTTAAACAACCGTGCTCTGAATTACACAGAAATGTAGCTGAATAAAAAAGTGATTCATTGAATTTAATAGTTTAGGCGAGGCTCTATTTTATTTCCAGTTACTCAATGGCAGAATTCTCACAAAGCCCAAAGAGTAAAAGACTTGGATAAACATGCAGACTTCTGTTAAGTGATAAAAATCTGAGGGTTTTCTTTCTCCCCCATGTAAAATTTAAACTAACTTAACTTTTTTTCCTTCAGGACTGAGTAAAAGCTGCCAGATTTGTTTCTGTATGTTCACTCCTGGGGGGAGCAAGGGGAACAGAACAAAACAAAACCCACACACACGACCAAAACCCTGCAAACAGTCGGACAATAGCATTTTCTGCGGCAAAAAGAAAAAATCCTGCAGTTACCAAAACTTAAGCTGTAATGAATAATTAGCATGTTAACCTTCAGGTGTTTTCTAGAAATGTATAACACATAGTACAGTAAATGGCTTTGGGAGCTATATCTCAGGATAGAATAGGCTCAGGCAAAGTCTCTCATCACACAGTGTTTGCACTGTACCACATCTCCACTGAGCAAGTGACTTTAATACCCTCCTCCTATACTTGAGCTTAGCTCCTGTTCATAAGAGAGTAACATCGCCTTTCGAATGTTTAATCTTCAATGAAGTGTAACATGATTATGTTCATTTATACATTCCTGGTCCTTCTGCTGCAGAAACTTCAGGTTATTAACCTGAGAACTATGCTTAAAGATGCTGCTGTACACCAGAGTCTCAAAGAACGTTTACAATGTCTTTGTCCTATCAAACACAGCAACAACAAAAACAATGTAGCTGCACTCTCCCCTGCTCTTCTTCTTGCCCAAAAGCATGCTACCTCATCAACAGAGCTGAACATTGCCTCTTCACACTAGCAATTCACTTTCATAAATTATAGTTCATAACTCGCTTATTTAAATCTCCACTTTTAACATGACTGAGGGCTGCCCATGCAGTCAATGACTGCAAGTATCTATAACAACTGTGGGGAAGCCTGTGGCAAAAAATTAGCAGAATGAAATTGGTACTATAGCATGTAATAGGATAAGGGGTACCTGGTGAGGTGCAGTTGGTGCTCAGATTTACTCAGCAGTTCTGTCAGTTTTAGGCACTCCTCTCTGGCTCCTGTCACATCCTGCTGGGCTTGTTCCAAACGCTGTTTGTTTCCATTCAGCTCTAATCCTAGTTTTTCTATTTTCTTAGAAAATTGTAGAACCAAAGAAAGTATATTTAAGAAAGGCATAGAGATACAATTTAGACAATATATCTTAATGTGATCAAAGTTCCTGAAAATTACGCATGGTTTTGTTTTAGAACAAAGTAGTTTGTTGATAAAAACTGCAAAACAAGCAAATTAAAGTATCTGAAATTACATTTTTTACAAAAAAACCAAAATGCTATCATATTTAAATACATTAATACACAATCAATGTTATTGTCTTCATGTGGGTTAAGAGATACATGCACTCGATCAGTTTCTGATTTTCTCATGTGAAGGCTTCCATATTTGCGTCCCAAATTCACTGTGTTAAAAAGCCAGGAGGCAGCAAAACAGTGGCCATCTTCAGAAGCTGCTCGGCGTAGGACAGCTCTTGTGGTCATTTATTTTGCTTATCTACTACATAACCAACGACACGTGGGAATTCAGCTTTGTCATATTCACATGATATTATGCAAGAGAATAAAGGTAGTTTTGTGATTTTACCATTATTGAAAGTTATTTATGACTTATAACTGAAACCCAAACATACTAGCTGCTGTTGATCCTATCATTTTCTTAACATCATTAGTCCTTATACGTCAACTAAACCATGTAAGTAAACCTAACTCAGTCGATGAGTCTAATAATTTATTTTACAAATAATGATAAGCAAATTTGCATGACCAGCATCTTTGATTCCAGCAAAGCATACTGGACTTACTGTCTCTGACTGAAACATATTGTCAACAGTTTAAACATGTTTCAGAAATATTCTCAGAAGTCCATATACAACATACCTTTAGGAATACCTCTTCAATGTAATACTATACTTTGTCCTAAGGATGCTTTTAAGGAGAGCAGTAGAGTACAGAATAAGCTAACAATGTAATTTTATCATGTAGTAACTACTCTGCACTAACTCCCTATATAAATATTTATTCATCGTTGGGGCTGGAGGGAACTTGCATGTTTTTCAGTCAACTAAACTGTGAAAGGTCATTTGTAGTATAGAATAAAATTGTTCATATAAGGAGTTAGTGCTGAATAGCTGTCATACTTTAAACTCACACCATAACTTATTTTGTGTCACCTTCCTCACGTAGACAAGCCTCAATATCTTCTTCAGTTAATGAAATTATTCATTCAAACATCCTACAAGAACAAATGAATGTATTTCAGTCCCAATTTTTGCACTTGAAGCACCTTCGTATTACTGTTGTCTCTTTTCCTCCTATGAAAATGTTAACCTAAACCACTTTACTGTAAGACATGATAGCACAGGCAAACACAATCTCTTCATCCAGAAAAAGGTTTCATAATGTTCTTTTAAAATTTATTCTTAAATTTTGCTAATTACTTAACTATACCCCCTTTTCCCCCAAGAGCACTCAACAAAGGTTCATGAAGGAAATTCTGATTAGAATTTGAATGTCACCTTGCATTATCACATAGACCATCTACCAAATTAAATCAGTAATTCCAAGTTCAAATACAAAGATAGTGAAACTATCTGCAAAATTGTTAGCATTTTCCCCTCTAAAGAATGTAACAACCTCTTACACTGTCAGAATATTTTAAAACCAGGTATGCAAAGGTATTCGGTTACACATGCTTTGCATTTTCACTTATTTCCAGAGACTTCTGCATATTTTAAATAGAACAACAGAGGTCTCAGTGGGTTCTCTACACTCTATTCTTAACAGCAGCAGCTCATTAATGTTATTTCTCCATTTGTAGTAAACAGGGACGTGAGTTCTTCACTGTCTTTACAAGTTAAAGATAGGGAAGTTCTGCAACATTCTTAAAATTTGCTTTAAGAACACATCTCTTCAGCATACCTTTAAAAAAGCCAAACCAGAAATTAGTTGAAAAACATCAACTAAGTATTTGAAAAAGCACAACCACAGCTGAGAACATAAATATACTCTAGATCACTCCTTCAGGGAAAAGTTTCAAGGAACAGATGGGCTTTACACCATTGCCTCCAGTTAAACAGGCTCAGTCAGGTTTTGACACAGACCCACAGAAGGAAGCAAATTCCAAGTGCAAGAACCTCTGGTGAAAATGTTCTGCTTCCATCAGCCAGATGTTGAGCCTGCAGGGTTGAACCCAAGAATACATCCACAGATTTCAGTTGTCATGAAAGTGCAGAGGGAAATTCTCAGATATTGACTCCATGACAGGATCTTTAAAGATTCACAGGAGTCTTATAATTTCTATAAAAAGTATCAAGAAAGCAAACATATGTGTTGAAGAACAATTTTACTTCTGCTACTTTCATCAGTAATTCCAAAATTCAGAATCAGTTCCTTTACACACACGTGTGTGTGTTTCTGCATGTGTGTAAGTGTATATAAATAAGTATATCTTAAAATACCAATATTTAGAGGTACTCGTGGTGTGAGTGATACGAAGAGTAGGATTTCTACTGAATTCTGGCACGAACCATAGCAGAAACAGCAGACAACCTCATGAGAAAGGGACAGTTGAAAAATGCCACCCAAGAGAACATGCTAACAGCAACTCAGAAATCAGAAGCATCTAATCCAAGTATATTTAGAGATACCAACTAAATCCTTTTTGAAACACCAGAAATCATTAATGGAAAATTATTTGGTTTTGGTAGGAGCCATACATCACCATGCTGAAAACACACAGCCCATACTCTGAACGCTACATGTTATTTTGGTTTAAAAACTCAGATAATCGTTTGAAACAGATGAAGCCTCAAAACCTGAGAGTAGTTCATACAATAAAAACCAACCCGCTTCCCTCTCCTGCAAACCATTATAGTCTCACAAATGTATACGCTCTATCCTGAAATACATCAAGTCCAGTCCATTACTAGGTCATCACAATATAATCAGAATTTAAAATACAGAGAAATTACAGAACCAATGAATCTTCTTCACTGTCTCCTGCAGGCATCTTTCCAAAACTACTCAGACTCAAACTAGTTTTCGTGTTACTTTTGGTTCCCATTTTTCCTACTGGGAAGCTGCAAGCAGTTCTGTAGCTGCTATCTGGGCCCCAGCGTAATTGTAGGGAGAGAATCAGAAACAAACCACCAACTAAAGTATTTTGCTGACAACTCTGCTTCACATGCAGTGTTAATTTGATCCCTCAGTGCCTATCACTTGTGATACAGCTTCTTACAACATGATCAGAGAGTATTTCTTCAAGGTACTTAACTTTTCAATGTATGTGAGAGACAAGAGATGGAGCACAGAACTGCAAAAAGACAGATGACAATCTTGCATTTAAGAAAATCTGAAACAGATTTTCAGTATAACAAGGAACAGAATTATCATAATGTATACGTACAACAAGACTACATTAAGGTTGGAACAGGCAACTTGTGGTGCTTAACTCTGCAACTTTAATATTCTTATTACTTCTGCACATAATTTTAAGAGTACTATTTAATCCATCTTGCACGGCAGTTTCCTAAACTCCTAGGAATATCAACAGGCACTTTGTCATTGAAGGATGGCAGGCTAAACCTCCTTGAGAGAAACATCATTATCAGAAAGTTGAAACGCATTAACACCATTCCGCATGCACATCCAATTCAGTTACAAGAAAGAAGTTTTGCTGAACAAAACTTAAAGCATTGGTGAAACATCACTGCAGTAAAATTTTGTTCTATAGTAATTATTCCTTTTTCAGCATTACCACCAACCACCTTCTATATTTTAAATTTTCCACTTTGAAGCATATAGGACCCTTCTATAATTTTTTTGGAAAACCTTAAACTAAGTGTTTCACTTCTCCATCATTAAGTTACGATGAGTTTTCAAATTATCTTCTGATTTTCACAATACATTTTTAGGTGAACACCCTGGAGATGCTCATTCGGTGACATAAATGCAACTTGCTGGAAAACATAAAAGATGATTTCTCAAACACTGGATCAATCCTCAAATATCCTCTTCATAAATTATCTGAAATTATGTTCACCTAACAATACTTACGTATGTTGCAAAAATCTGCTGTTTAATTAACTAGACATCTCTTTATCTCTACAAATTCTGATAAAATGAAATTATTATGTCATTCAAAACAAGCCAAATTAAAAATTAAAATAATTGTTTAATTCTTTTCATACTGATGCTGATTCTATTGTATGCAGAAAAATGCAACTTTAAATTCCAAACTAGCAGATGTTTTTCACAGAATTTTAAATAGCAGCAAACTGACAGAAAAGACAAACGCTTTTTCTTTCTTTAAACAAATGAGAATGATTAAGCAGTGATAAAAGAACTCGTTCTCTGAAGTAAATGCAAAAACAACTTTAGAAGACTTCTAACAAAACCAAAAATATATTAAAACAAATGAATTAAGAAGTGATTTATGACATTCACTGTTGTACCAGTATGCTTGCACATCAGGTAAGAAAATACACAGTGTAACCTGAGAAATAAATTTTGCACTGACTATACCATGGCAAAAATTCTGCAGTAAATTCTGGAGAAGAAAATATTTTTATGAATTTACAGTACTTTCTTTTTGTTTTGTATTTCATTCTCCATCATTATTAAAAGATTAAATAGGCATAAATTAGAACCAAAAATAGAAGAACAAATATAAAGTAATAAAAAGTGAAATATAATTGCTATGGTGGTTGATGTTTGCAGGGATTTCCCCAAAAGACAATCAATATCTATAAAAACATATACACTTCAAATTAGTACACAGTAAAATTTTACAGGCCCTGATGCTCACATGCTTAGTTTCATTTACTAAAGTAGCCCTTCAAAGCAATGAAATCAGTAATAAAGCAGAGGACTGAGGCTGTAATTAAGGTCTTTCTAACAGGTGCCACCAGTACGACCATTCACATACACTTAAATATTAGATGTAACAGTCACAGGAAATTTTTGCACTAATCTCAATCCATGTTGCCTTCTTTACTCATTAATATACTAACTAACAAAGGACAGAACAATCATACCCTACTATAACACTGATTTTTAATAAAAAACCCACAACGAAACAAGACAGTTCTCGTAGTAAGATTCTCAGGTATTTTACTTGGAGGAAAGACAACTACCAGCCCATATGCAGCAGGGGTCACTCGCAGTCATTTCTATCCTAATCCTGATATCAATCAAGCAACTCTAGGTTCCGAGCGGTCTCTAAACCTCAGACCTCCCAGGCACGGCCATCTGACATAGCATATTGCACCTGAAGAACTATCCAACTTTGTAAAGAGAGTTAGGGCCATCACGAGGTTAACCCCCGCCGTGTCCCAACAATGTTTTTCTCCCCTTTGTACTCTCTATGAATTACTGCTGCTTCCTATTCAAATCTGAATGAGGATACAAAGCAGTTATAAAAACTAAATTTGGTTTTAAAGGGGAAACCTCCTTTCTGGAAGTAGATTTATAATAATAGCTAGGAGAATATACAAATAAATAGGTAAGAAATACAACGTACACAGGGCTTAAAAGAGTCCACAAAGATCATCTCTTTTGAAGAGGTCAGTTCACAAAAACCATAAGACAACTGCAAATTCCACAAATCAGTTAGTCCAACACAGGAATGTGAAAACCTTTCATGACATGAAAGGCAACTAAAGTAAGCAGAAACACAAGAGAAGTAACCTCACACCCAAGGTTCCTTTGAAGGGTTTTCCCTACGGCTGGCTTACAAACCAATTGGCCTCTAAAGACTAGAGGGACAAGCAAAGACATAACCTAGAGAAGCAACGCAGGGTGTAATTTGTTGGGCAGCTATTGTTCTAGCCTGATCTGGTGGGACTCCCTTCTCTTCCTCAAAGAGAAGTAATCTAGCGACCACTTTGTCACTTGTATGCAAAGAAATGTGACAGCACCTGGCAGTCCTGTGGCACCCCACATGCTCCACTAAAAGGTTGAGCCTCAAGGTGAGAGCCATTATCTAAGCAAAGGTCAGCAGCCACAAAATCCTCTGCTTCCAAAAAGATTGAAAAATAATTGAGATGGGATGCTGCAGTTTGCTAGAAAGAACAGGGGTGCTGGAAGAACTTCCTGGGAATAGTATGGAGGGGGGCTGCTCTTAAACGCACACATCTTTAAATCCTGTTAGAGCAAACTTTCTACCCGTAATTGTTAGCTAGGGTAAGAAAAAATTCATGTTGCTAAGTATATATTTATGAATACACACACATGATTTTTTAATTAAGCAATAATCTTAGGTGTCTGTCCTTGTGTAAACTTTCAAAGAGCAACATGGCCCCTGGATACTGTGGATAAATACCCTGGGAAACAGACAAGAGTGAATGGCTGAAACATTTATACAAGGATTTTACCTCATTATTTCCCTGAAAATATTTGCTTTCAATTTGCCAAAATATTTGAACTGCAATACTATTTCAAGAACAAAACTTCCAAACCCATAGAGATTACTACAGTCACATTTTAACAGACAACATTGCTGTACTAGAGATTAGCTCAGCAGCCACCAGCAGAGATAAGAAAGTGATTTTCTTCCACAGTGGAAGAAGATTTTTTTTTTTTTTTTTTTTTTAAATGGGTTGAACTAAGGCGGAGTGGAGGACATACACGACAGGGATGGGGAAGAATGAAGTGATGCAAAATAGATGGTTTGCTTGCTGATAGAAGAATTTCAGAAAAGGAGGGATGCATATAGAAAAAAAAAGGGGGGGGGGAGATTACTCTTACTTCATTACTGAAAAACAGGAGAAAACAAAAAACCTTACTCTTTTTATCCTTTCAAACATGTATTTGAGATTACTGATGTGGGATTGGCTCTTTTTTCCTGGACAGCATTAAGGAACAATTGGAAAGAAAACCTCTGCAGTAACAACCAACAAGTGATAGTCAGGGACTTTTACAATCTTTTTGTTCTGATTGGTGGCGCAATGACTATTGATAAAACAACCATTTTTCTAGTCTAAGAAGAAGAAACAACAAAAAACAAGCATTTCTTTAAATATAATGCATATACACACTATACCAAGAGCCATGCAATTCTTTTCCTACTTTGAATAATGTTTAATGCACATAAAGGACTCTTTCCATATACTAATGAGGTAACATCACAGTGGATGACAGAACATGGACCAAGGTTACATGGCCCAACTACACCTATGAACATTAAAATCCTGATTACCAGCTGGGTCATTCCTCTTAGCAGGCCAGCTGTTTAGGGAAAGCAGACCAGCATAGAAAATGCAAACCAGTTGGTACAGAAAATTCTACCACAGAATCCCAGTTCCAAGGATTTTTCCTGTGGAAATATGACAAAGAATTTAATGAAGGCTGCTCATACCACTGATCCTTGAGGAATGGATGGCTGACAGAGGAGAGCAATGCCATAGCAGAGCAGCAGCAGCCATATCATAATTGTAATTAAACATTTCTTTTGTTCTATATTGCAGGGTTGTGGATCAATGTTTTTCCTCCAAAATCTTGAGATGAGCTAGTAAGTTCAGTTGTAAAAAAAGAATGACGTTCCTCCTGAGCAGGTCAGAAAATTCATATCAAAGCAAGGCATGAAGTACTATCATTTTACTCCCTCCTTATTTACCCATTTTCAAATTAGTGCATTGAATGCCCAAAACTGAAAATGATACATTACAAAGAGTTCAGTTAACAGCAAGGGTTATCACATTTTCTTAACACTTTCATGTCCAAAAGCAATTTGGTTTTGCTATGTCTAGGGCCATTATACTCAAGATCATACCAGGTAAGAAAATTTGATGCTAAGAGTTTCAAGCTGTCTGTTGGGTTTTGGATTTTTCCTCCCTGCCAAATAGTATTCAAGTATGGTTACTGCTTTAACAGAATTTCTTTTCAAAAGAGAACTTCCAGAACATCTTTTTAACTAATAAGGTCACAGAAGTTCAGGTATAGGACTGTTAAAAGAATACACATAACGCATAATCCTAACCCGTCTTCACCAGTCTTATTAAAGCTTGCTATTTTATGAAGTTTCAAAACATCTGGCAATATGCTGAATGTCCCAGCTTGTGAAAAATCTAGTATTTTAAAGCCTGACTCATGGAAGCCTGATACCTATTCATAAAAAGACATTTCAGTGAATCAGTGTCTTCAGAAGGTTGCATTGGTCTTGCACCGGACACTGCAGCATTTTTAGGATGTATATGCAAATTCTTGGCCTGCATTATTTGTGATGAAGACAGAGTCAGTAATCTCTCCACTTATAATGTTTAAATTAGGTTACTATAAATCACGGATTTATGACAAATGAGATAAACATTCCCAAAATACCTTTTGGCAAAATGCTTTTGGACTGCAATTTTGCCAGATTTTTATTTGTCTGCAAAATTGTCAGTCTATAGTGTACAGAGACATCATTTAGGTTCTGTCATACTACACAAAAATGCTTTGATGTGTAGCTCTTCCCATTTGTTCAGGTTGTGCATACCAGTGACTCTCCAACTTTTTTATTTGTGCTCATGAACATCCATACAAGCAATTCTTAAAAATCTGTGAGTTTTGATATAGTATTTCTGGAGCTTTTCATTCTGTCACCTACAAGGTAGGCAACAGAATTCTGTAATCCCCTGCTTCAAACTACATTTGCCCAATTTAAAAAGACAGTTTTAAAAGAAGGGCTTTTTTACAGGTTAAGATTACCGGCTTCATTTTTCCTACACAAAGTATCTGATTCCTCAAAACATGGTAAAATAAAATTTAAAAGCTTCAGTTAGTTTCTGAAGTTGGATTTAACATGTCCCTTTGCTTCATTACAAGGAGACCACAACTCCCAGTGGTGCAATGCTACTGGTAAGAACTCTCTAACAAGGATCATGCTCAAATTGGCTGGGACTGCATAACTGATACTACAAAACTGTTTTCACTTCTACATGTTGAAGCTTGCAAGTTTTTATAAAACAAATAAAAAGGATTTACAGACAAACAAAAAGCAAATTGTTAACAGAGTGCTTCGTTTTTATAATGCAGAGCAGAAAAGAGCAAGCGCTTATCTGAGGAAACAATTTCATAGTGTGTCAGAAGCATGATTTCTATTAGAAATACACAAATTACGCCACACAGTGCTTCCAAATTCACAGAAAAAGTATTGTAAAAGTGAAGTCCTGCTGTGTCAAATACGCCACACAATTCTTGTTCTGATAACAGCTATTTAGGTTAGGGCGTGACTTTTCTCTGATATAGCTGTGCTAGTACAACCCCTAGTGTGGACACAGTTTACTGCCATGAAGGCATTACACCCATGTAACTTATAAAGCGTGTTCCTAAGAAGGAAAAGTATTAAGGCACTGTTATTTCAGCACAGCTACATCCACAATGGGAGGGCTGAGAGAGAAAATGAGAGGGCAGTAGGTTATGCCACTTTACAACATACTGGGCCAGATGAACAGATGCAGGTTTTGTGGAGAGAAACTGTATGGTATATCTCTTCCCTCCGCCCCCTCCAGTCCTAATGTTAATCAGGATCATGATGGATGGTATTACAAAACACTTATTCAATTTAAGTAGTAACATTGCTTGTTGCTTCTTCATTTTTATTCTAAGAAATATTCACGTTAAATATTAATAAAAGGCAGTCATACCAAGGAACCAACATTTTTTAATAGTCTTAACTGAATAATAAAGATAGAAAAAGAGATATTAGAATAAAAGAGAATAAGACGAAAGAAAGATACATAGTCCCTTTAATTTTCCTAAATGATACAAATTCAGTTCTGAAGAACTTACTATAAATATCAGTGTATGATAAATACATATCTGTATTTACTGACATATATGCATCTGAGAGGCCTAAATTGTACATATGGGGACTTCTGCCTATACTGACACACCTGAGTAACTTTTATCTCTTTTTAAAAGTCACCACATATAAACAAAAATACATCTTCAAAAGTCAAATTTATCCACAGCACAATTAAAAATACAATCATATCTCAAGAAACAAACTCACTTTTAATATAACTAAAGACAATCTGAAACACGATTCTTTGCTTTTAAAACAGAAAAATATAGAACAGCATGAAAATATTCATACATTATTGTCTCTCTACTTTTAAAAAATAAATATGTGTTTATTATGAACAGATGGTGGCCAGGGAAGGTATCAACTCTCTCTCTTAGCCAGAAGGTCAGGTCATGGCTGAGAGACCAAAGAACAATTACTGTTTGCTATTCAGTACCATATAAGATGAAACATTTCAGGTTTTTCTTTCAATACAAAGCTAGATGCAATTGAGTTGTTTTCATTTCATTTAAATGACATAATCTGCAATGACTTACTAACATTTGTGAAATTTTGATTTAAAAAAAAAACCAACAAAAAACCTCCAAAAAACAAAACCCCCAAACATACACACTCTCTTTTTGGTTGCTTTTTAGCATATTAAATAATATAAGGACCTATACATAACTGTCTTGGTTACTAGAGCCACAGCTATAAAACAGCTGCTAGATGCTGAGCCTGAGAATTTCAAAATAGTTTGTTTTCCTTTTTTTAAGGAACCAAAAATCATATTTGAACAATATAATTACTTAATTACTGAATTACTCTAATAATCTTTGCTGATAGAAACTCCCCCTCCCATAACTTTAATTATATCAAATTATAAATCACCACATTTTAGTGTATTTATTCCCACACTGAATAAAATACCAGTATGTCGATACACGAGGTTAAAATATTTTGTTGAATTTTGCAATTTGTTCAAAAGGCAATCCTGAAGCAAGTTGGAGAACAGGATTTAAAATCCAAGATACTTCTTCAAATATCTTATTAAACACATCCTGTTTTATTTGTATGCCAAGATTATGCCAACTCTCTTATCTGTGATATCTGTCAAGACACAGACGACAAGCCTGTTTTTTTGTTTTTTAAAGTGTCCTTAGGCCTAAAGGATGCAGGAGTAAAAAAAAAAAAAAAAAGTCTGAAAACAAAATGCTTTAAGGCCCCTGTTTTTCTGCGCTGTATAATTTTCTATATATATTGAAGAGTTATTTTATCTAATAAATTTCTCTCTTCTATTTTACACATCTTGTGATTATAATTTGAATTAATATTGCTTCCAGCCTAAACTTGTACTTTATTAAGTTAGTAAACTTACTGCCCTACATTAAGATTTTGAGGAATTGGTAAATAAAAATATAATTTTAGAAATACTGTGTTTACCCCTACATATATTTTTACAAAGGGACAGATTTGTTCACTTATTTACAAGAAAAAGAATAATTTAAAACCTGTTGGATAGGCTGTTCTAATAACAAAATGCATATGAAAAAATTATCCTCATGTGCATCTTATACATCTGTGTATTCATAAGACATACACTCTCATGCATGTATGTCTTATGAATACACAACTTATGAAGGAATAACTGGAAGTTTGAATACCTAGAGAAAAACAGATAGAACCTCAACAAAAAGGGCACTTCAAAAGATGCAGATTACACCTGTTCAAGCTGTTTGCCAAGTATGTTGCAGGTTACTCTTATAATCTTTCTTACTGCATGGGATGTTTTCTCACAGACTACCTGTAAGGCATATACTGGTTTTTGTATTATTATAAAACACAGTTTTAGATAATCAACAATTAATGCCTAGTGGAATTTTTATACAGATTTTTTTTTCCCCTATAAGGTTAGGTTTTTTTTTTTTTTGGTTTTTTTTTTTTTTTATTAAACTTTTCTATGAATTCCAGCATTCATTAACCTTGAATCTTTAAAAAAACTGGAAGATAAATGATTTTCATTTTTGGTACAGTTAGATTATACTCAGAGTCTTTAATGTTTTGTCAGGCTGCATGTATACATAATTATGTGTGGATTTATTTGTGAGAAAAAGTGTATAAACATATGTATACAGTACATACAATTCAAGTACATTGTATGAATACATATGATAGAGTAATTCTATATGAAAGCATGGGATGAGTATTATGTAAAACTGAACATACTAGGGCTGAAAACAAGAATAAGATAACCTAGAGGTATTTATTTAACAGTAATAGCTGGCTTGTTGCCATTAATTTAGAAACCATTTAACAGTAATAAATGACCACTATTAGAAAAACGAATCATTCCAGCTTCCGAAATAACCCTACTTAGGCTTCTAATAACTGCAAAGTGATAGCAGTATTATCTCTTACCTGGTCCTTAATTTCAAGCTCCCTTATAGTTTTTGTTCTGTACTCTCTGAGCTCCTTTTCTGCCTCATCCTTCTTCATTTTGGTTTGATTCAACTGATAGCGCATTTCTCCACACACCTGTTAGATTATACAGACAACATGATCTGTAGCTTGAAGAATCCATAGTCCAGGGTTTGCAATTAGATCTTTTGGTGCCCTCTAGAGGTTATTTAAATGCAACATATTTTAATTTACAGATATTTTAAGACTACATATGGTAAATGTTTTTATATAAAAAGGTGGATCTGAATTCTCTATATAGTCATTAACTTTGAAATATGCATTGCCTTCTAGATTCAATTATATTTGGATCAAGATTTTGCTAAGTATAAATATTTATGTTGTAAATATATGTGCTACTAAATACAGTTAAACTACAGTTGCTGGTTTTATATTCTTCTCCCATTCTCTCTAAAATCCCAAGAAAGACTACGTCAACACTTTCAAAACCTAGAAGTAAAGAATCTATCACACTCCTATATAAGGGCACAGTTTCTTATGTTGCCAATTTTCTGCTGTTAAAAAGAAAATGTTTAGATGTTAATGCAATAATTTTCAAAGTTAGATCAGAGCATTATAGACTTACTATAAACTGAAGATAAATTCTTTAAAAACAATGCCTAATTCAAATATATGCATGGGCCAGAAGAAAGGGATCAAAGCAGAATTTAAAGAAATCTAGTATCACTTCCAGAAAGGTAACAGCTATTCTCTGCTGTTGGGATGTTCGTTATGTTACCCCCTCATTCCTTTCTACCTGAAGGCAGTTCAACTTCAGAGGGTCTGGGGAGGGCTTAAGGGAAAGAAAGAGAAAGGAAAAAAGACCCCACACCAATCCCTCCCACATAACTTTCACTACTGCTGTGCAGGGATGTTATTCTCCCATTTCCCAATCTAAGACTTCTAAAGGATTCTATTTGATCTTCTTTGTTGGGAATGGAGATGGATGGTGGAAGAGCTGTCCCCTTTTTGTCCTTATCCTGTGCAATCACCTCCAATTTGTGCCTTTTCATTTCACCTTAATTAACCAAACATAAATACATGCACATTCCCTAATGAGAATGCAAATGTGCCCACTTGCAGCTACTCAGAGAACTTTCTTTCCAACTCACTCTGCTTCCCTACCCCACTTACATCCTTTCACCAGACTTGCTTCCTAAACGTACACACTTTAAACTTGCTTAATTTAGTGCTACAATCCTCTGTGCTTCTCAATAATCTCTTCTCACACATTCTAAAACCAAAATTAATTTCTATTTTTCAGTCACATATTCATCTCATTTTCACTAATTTTTTTATTATTATTCTAAAAAAATCAGGGTAAAAGTAAATACACATACTGCAATCAAATCACCTTAGGAAAAACCAAAACCAATTGGCACAGCTTTAAGAAGCAGCATCACTTTACAAATTCAAAGGACAGCTTGTGACTCTAGCCCTGTTGCACATAACCCAAGGTAGCAAATGCTCTGAAGAATGGCAAAGTTCTAAAGCTTTTTTTTAATACTGAAATATCATGTGCAACTACAAAATCCTAAGATGCAACTACATAGATTGCCAAACCTGTCTTTCTATGTCCTCCTTCCTTTATATGAAGGATGTAACAAAGTCCGATGTCACTTCCTTCAAGCAAAACAAATAAAAAATAAAAAAAATACAGCCATCCTTCTTTCAGCTCCCACATACATCATACAAAGTGAATAATGCGGAAGAATCAGCAGATGGTGCTGTCCTTATAATGAATTTTTCAGTCTCCTCATAGTTCAGAGTGAAAGAAAAAGATTCTCACTCCAAACTTTTTTCCCTGACTTCTGGTATACGCAGAGAAAAATATTTCAGATAAAACTTAAAGGGAAAAATGTTGCTGCTGCTTTTAATAATGGCAAACTGAGTTTGGAAACAAAGAGTCAGATTTCCAAGCGGACACAGATGTCACTTACATAGCCAATGAAAAAGGTCAGGGTGATGGCACATGGTCCTGACAGCAAAATGGACCTTCCTCCAGGATGTTTGAGACTTCTCAATTCAGAACAGGGACACAAATGCAGTTTTCCAGTCTCTCAGGACAGCGCAGTAAAACACAGCATAGACTACTGCAAGGTGGCCACCTATTCTACTTTGTATTGATTAACAGTAATTGAAGCAGGGACTGGAACCACAGTGTCACTCTCCTGCAAGATCACTTCAAATTGGTAGACTATAAAATTGTTCTTTCCAGACCAATGGATATTTATACTTACTACCTCTTTCCCTCCTCCCCGCCCCTGTAAGTGGTGCTAGTCATCTGTGAACCCAGTCTGAAAAACCAAAAGCGTGTTTCAGAAATGATAAATCAAACCCTTTTGACATCCTTAAAATGCTCCTCCATTTGTCTTTCAGCTGAAATTGGATTAAATTTTCTACTACGTTTGGATGGTGTTTTTGCTGTCAATTTTCTGCAATACTTTCGCCTCTTTCTACCAGCAGGGGCAGTAGATGTCTAGGAACCGATGAAAACCTCTCCAGAAGTCTCTAGAGGCCTAAAGAATGCCTTGCTCCCAAAAACCTTGCAATTAACAACTGAGGAGGTAGGATTTGCCCCAGGATTATTGCAAGGCATATAGACATTTCAAGAGGCTGTAAAAACTTTGAATTCTCAGATTGTCTATTCCATAGACATTTAGCATCCTCTCATCTTCACCAGGTTGAAGTTACTTCTGTAACAAGTGAATGATGAAACTAAGCTAAACACTATAACAATGTTTCACCCTTAGCATAAATTTTGGATGGCATTTGTTTTTCTTTCTCATGTTATGACCCACATTTTGGCTCTAATGTTGAGAAGCGTACAAAATAAAGCACCCAGAAGTGATACACATACATAGATTTTAAGTTGCAATTCTTAACTGGAAGAAAGATCTCCTTGTAAAAGGCATACCATCAATATTAACGAATAAAGCAGTACACTGCACACAAATTCTACAGGAAAGTACTTGAAAAGCAGTGATTCGATACAGTTCCCTTTATTTCAGCACTGCATATCCCAGAGGTAGCAATTACAGGACAGGGTTGAATACTACGTTGTGTCATTCACACCAAATGCAATTTTTAATGAAACACTGGATTGCAGTTTTAAATAGTGATTTGCATAGTCTGCAAGTTAGAAAGGTTAGCCTTTGCATCACAAGATGACTTGGCAGACTGAAAAAGTTATCTTTCTACTTGTAAAACTGTGCCTCATATTCAGATGAAGTTTACATTTATCACATCTTCTTTACTAATACAGAGCAAAATGCCGAAAGAAAAGAATTCTCATCTTTCAGGTCACAATAAGAAAAACCTAACTCAATACTCATTTATAAATATGCCTACCTTATTCATCTCCATTTCATGAGATGAAAGCTGGTGCTGTGATTCTTCTAACTGGTTAACTAGAGAGCTCTTTTCCCTTGTAATTCTCTCCACTTGAGCCTCCAACATTGCCACATTCTCAGACATAGCTGTTACCTGCAAAAAGCCCAAGAACACTGTAATGTCACAATTTGACCAACCACAGATCTAAATCTTGTGGGACTTTCTCCTGGAAAGCAACCGCATGTAGCCAAAATAGATAGCATTAAAAATATAATTAAAAATTAAACATATATTTTTAATTTGTATTTTCATTATATAACAGAATATGATTAAATTATTTCAACAACAGGTTCATTAATTTGAATTAATTTATCATATAGTAGTTTATTTGAAACTTTTCATCAACTGGACTAGTCTCCAGGACTTGTTAGTATACACAAAGTGTCAGAAGCAGCTGGTTGTATTAGTCTTGCAACTGTAACTGCAAGTACAGCAAGTACTATTTAAAACCTTCTTGTCCATCCTTATGTAGATTGATTTAAGCCAAATCATGTTCCCCCAGCTAAAGAAAACTGTCATTGCAACCATGGATCTTAAATTAGTTTTCAAGTTCAGAAAACATTTCAGCACTATAGATCAAAGCATGATGGTGTATAAAAACCATATAGAAATAATATGTTCAAAATTCTAATGTAATTCAGATCAAATTTTGCTGAATGGTAAAAAAATGTAACAATAAAACAGTGACCCTTCAGCTACTTAGCCCTGAAGCTTACTAATGTAAGTGGAAATAATGGTGTCTGACAGTTCTAGGTTAACTTACAAGAATTCAAAGCCAAACCTAGAGGATTATATATTCATAACTATTTTTCACTCATTATACATCCACCTGACTTATGTATCATGCCAATTCTCCCTGTCAAACAAATCACTTCATAAAGTAAGAAATAAAATATTCATATGGAGGTTGACTTGATGCACAGTATACCATTTCTACCATCTCATAATCCTGAAACATAAAAGTAGTTAATCATACGTAGGTGTAAATCACGCATATAGATCACAGTTTTCTACAAAGTCGTCCCATATGTTTAATTATCAAGTGTGACATCATCATAGTGTCACTATATGTTGTTTAATGTGTATGTAGGATTTACTAAAAGGACTACGACTACTCAAAGTGGGAATCAGTACCAGTAAAATGCATTTCAGTGGGTGATGAAATACAAAGTAATGTGGTGACGGAGTGAATTATTCTACCAAAAAAAAAAAAAAGCTATGAAATGCTTGTCTAATAGGCTGTATTTTGGAGTGCATACTCTGCTTTAAAGCAAGACTGTAACTAAACAACTAAATGCATAAAAGGGATAACTTCCAATAGATAGCAAGAACTCAAACAAAGAATTCCTTAATAATGTCTCACTGTCTCCAGTGTAAGGTTAATTTTTTTTATTTCAGTTTGCCCTGGCAACAGATTTCTGATGATCATTTACAACTGTTCACTTCCTTAAATATCACTTAGCCCCTATCATTGTGCTTAATTCCTGGTTTAATATCTGGAACTAGAGTCAAAGGCTTTGACTTCCTGTAGCAGCTTCAGAACTTCATTGCGCCATCTCGTAATACCAGAAATACAACCATATGACCATGATTCCCTGCCTATGTTTGTAGCTTTCCAGCCATTTCACAAGCAACAATGCTACCGAAGAGCCTCCTTTTTTAAACACTTAAACAGTTTATCCTGTTCAGTATGTGCTCTCCAGATTTTATAAACTGTATGGCTTATTTCTAAAAGGAGTCCAAAAATATGGAAAAAAGCCTACGATCAGAAGAGAAATTCACTATATTGTTTCCAAACCTCCAGGAGAAAATGGTTGAAGAGGCTGCACATCAAAGAAGCGTGAAACCCACTAACTCACGGAGCATTTCTCTCTCTGCTCGTCTTCCCATTTCTTTCTCCAATCACCTTAGAAGTGCCTCCTCAGTCACGTCTCACAGGCTTACTGCTGTCAGCATGAGGTTTCCTCTGCAGATTGCATCGGGCAGAAGCCCCTTATGTTTTACACTCAGATTACACTAGCATCTAGAAGTCTAAAACAAGGTTATCAAGGCTCTGTTGTAATGGTCACAGTATAAATCATGACACAGATTCTGTCTCAAAGGATTTATAAACATCAGTAAAAGTGAGAAAAGAGATTTCAACACATTTCTGCAGGTGGACAAATTAAGCATATGATAAGATCACTCTGAAAAATACCATATTAGAATGCAAATATGATACCATAACATATATATATATATATATATAAGCTCAAAGTAGCAAAGAATCCTAAATTTAACATGTGCTAACTTCTGAATGCTTGACTGGGCAACCTAAACAATAATCTTTATAAGAAGCTATGTACAAACCTCGCATCACGTATTACTTACCCCTTTCCTACTTTGACCAAGTGCACTAGAAAATACCACGCAAACTAAAACAAGTGCATAACATCAACAACTTAGTATGTATCTAGTGACATAGCATAAAACGCAGTTATTCAGACTCAAAGGATTACTTATCTACCACCGCTTTAAAGCAATGGTAGAAGTGATTTACTGAGCTCTTAAATCCAAAACTGCAACAAAATGAAAAACAAGTAGACAGAAATTTTAAAGAGGACGATACACTTCTTGTAATACACAAATAGAAGAAACCTGGCTCATACCATTGCTGTCAAGTCGTCCCTTTCCTTTTTCATTTCTTCCCGCAGTGCTTCTTTTTCATCAGTCCTCTTATTTAGCTGGGCAGCTAACTCCCTTTCAAAACGATTCTTCTGCCGTCCCATCTCACTTTTCAGCTGCTCACACTGGACTAGAGCCTAGAAAAAACCCTCGTTTTTTAAGTGGAAGAAATCTGAAATTTTAAACAGACATGGTATTTATCTAATGCCTTCAGAGAAAATAATTTGCTATTAGAAAGGCTACCTTTTATTTTTTTACATAGCTATTATGATGTTTATATATACCTTACTGTGTTAACATCTAGAATAGGACTAACAAATTGAAAACAGATGTACGTGTTTGTATGTATACACATGCCCTACTATAATTTATAAGCCTATTAGATTTTAAAAGTCATGGCAAAGATGGAAGCATTTTTCAGAGTATATTTTCCAAACAGGTAGCTGTTCTTCTAAAACTAAGATGATTATTTGCCTTGAATTTAAAATTCATGAATATACATCACTAGAACCAGGGTCCAATATTTGATTCCTTGTAAACACTGTGGTTACTGCCTAGCTGCCTAGCTGAAGGAAAAATAAACAAATAATGTATGCACTACTTCTTGTTTTTCCCCTGAAGTGAATTACTGAGCACCGAAGGCTAAGAAGAAACCTGGAAGACGTAAGTAAAGATACGCAGAAACAAGCTTTTTTTTAATTATAGGTTTTTTAGTTTCAGGTTTGTCAAATAAAGAAGATTAATTCTACCAAAAACTCATAAATGTCCTGCTTAATTTGAAGTGCTAAAACACAGGTTAGAGATGTCTTTTCTATCAAAATAGAAGAAACATAAGTTCATATGCAAGAAGCACAGTACACACTATCTTCTAAAAAAGCTGGGGGGCGGGGGCAGGCAGGAGAACCAAAACAAAAAACCTATCAATTTATGTATCCCTGCCAAAGAGATAGTTGAGTGTTATGTCAATTTAAATCAGAAATATGCTATTCCATCAAGTAAATCAAAGTATTCAAAGCACCCTAGAGGCAGCTTGCTAGCTCATGAGCAAACTAGATTCCATTTCATCATTTCACTGATATTCAGCACATCCTATTTCAAGGAAGCTAATGTAACCTCCTTTTAGGACTCCTACCTTATTACCTTGTATTTTCAAATTAGTTTTTTTTTTAAAGTGCTTATTTTTCTTTTACTCAAAGACAATCCCCTATATGCAATTTCCTTGGTGTTGGACTGTTCTCGAGGGAAACGAAACCATAATTTTTAGAGAATGCTCTAACAGTCTCTATTAGTTTATGTCAATTCTGCAGAACCCTCCTCAGGGTCTCTTTCCTGACACAATGTGGTGAGAGAATCCCTCTGTGGTTGCCTTGAATCCTTTTCTTTAGGAATTTATCATCAGCCAACAATTGTCTGCATAAGACTTGCATAGTTTGGTAGACACGTAAACCAACGCAACTCTAGAAGAACTAAGTTGCAAGAAGAAATGTGTATTTTGTTAGCTCCACTGTTTTGACCACATAACAAGCACTTCAAACAATTACTCTTCTGTGGCATTTATGTTGAAAATACCCTCCTGGATTTGCTTCAACTATGGAAGTTTAACCTTACAAGATCTCCTCCTTGCTCCATGTAATAAGCAAGAGGCCAAAAACTAGAGATACAACCGAAGGACAAGAAAAAAAAATGTGGTTTTAAAAGATAAGCACCTGAGGTTAGACTTTCTGTAAACAAGGTGATGAAATTGCAATTATAACACATTGGGCTTCCAAATGCTAACTCCTCACTTTCCTTATGTGGTCTGTTCTGTTGGATTCTGTGATAATGACAAAGGAAAACAGTACTTCACCTTAAGAGTAGAAGAGGACTGGGAAAATAAAGGATGGTTTGTACTTACCAAGAGAAATACCAGTGCATGTTAAAACGATAAATTAATGCAGCATAAGTAACAGATTTCTCTCTGTTCCTTCATATTACAACAGTTTTTGAGTGTGGAAAAAACAGACTACTAGTCAGTCTTGTATACAGATAGCACTTCACATTTCCTTGCTGCAGTGAAGTGGGTGGCCAGTAGAGACCCTACAGAGCTGCTTTCTTTATGAGGCAGAAATAGTATAAATACAAAGACCCCATTTTATGAAAGGATCTATTAATTTGTCTTATTAAGTTTTATTCTTAGGCCACATTTCTAACATGAGCTACACTGAATAAGAATTTATAGAGATTTTCTTTTAAAACATTAAAAGATTTTGTTAATATTAAAATAAAGATTATATCATGAAAAAAGAGGAAGATCAGATCACTTTATCACATAGAGGAGGAAAAGTATTTTGTGCAGTTTTAAATAGCAGTAAGTGAATAACATTTCTATCAGACAAGTGTAGAACTCACTCCCCAAAAAGTAAACAAGTAAGCAATCAAAAAGTTTAACCCATCCGGTAAAGGACGTGACACGACGTGACAGGTGAACAGTGAGCTCAGAAGGATTCTTTCTCTCTTTGTTCAGTAAAAAACAAGGCGCTGTAATACTCTGAAGATAAATTTAACAAGTACATAGGATTTCCAACTGTCCTTATTTTTTCTCCCCACTGTTTATAGTTAATGACCCTACACACACTCTTACAGCATTGGATGGCACTAGATGAATAATAATAACCAATTTCATCAATAGAACAATTATATCAATCTTGTCCACTATTAAAACCAAAAGCATTTAATTAAAAAAAGCCCCCAAACCAAAAACCCCTCTCTCACTTCCATAGTAATTCACTAATAATACAGTAGATGTCACTAAATATCAAGGAAATAATTTAGGTCAAAATCAGTTGATTGTATATAGTAACTAGGGCTAACACAAGCATTAGATCAAAACTGGTTTTATCATTATTATTTACAAAGCACCAAAAGCAGCTTCCTGTAGATAGCATCAGACAGGACTTCTCATCTTCAAAGAGTTCTGTTAGCTAATCAGTTCTTGTGCTGCACTCATCTGGGGCAAAAAGAGTTGTTTGTAAGCATTTTAAGTATTCTTTCCAGAGTAGCTCAGAAATGCGATATAAGAATTATCCTCCTACATGTCATGAATGCCTTTGAAAATTCTAACATTCAGTTTTTCACCTAACTGTGAAACTACATCAGAATTTAAATGATGGCCTAAGAATGCAACACATCCTACAGCCCTGATGATAATTTAAGAACTAAAAAAAAATAAAAAAAATAAAAAATCACAGTGCAATCCTTTTAAATCTACTACATCATTTGAATGCTGAAAGGCTTGTGTCTTATGACTTTACCTTTGTTTTTTCTAAATGAGCCTCTTCTGCCATTTGCACAGCTTGTTTAACTTGCTCACAAGCATTAGATTCTCTTTGTTGCATCTCTTTCATGTTTCGTCTCAGTGAAACGAGCGTATCCATCAACTCATCTCTTTCTCTGCATATAAAGAAAAAACAGATATTTCTTCTGTATCTTTTCTCAAAAGAAAAAAAAACACCAACCAAACACAGAAGAGGTAAATCAAATACAAAATGTTGAGAGATAGAAGACATAAGAGTGGTAAGTAAAGCATGACTAAAACTAGCATGGGTTAAAAGTGAAAGACAGCATACTGCTAGCTTGGCAGATATTAAAAATATCATTTATTTGCTGGCCAGTCCTTCACTTCAGAAGGATGGACCATTAGTGAAACTGACAGTAATGACAGCAGAGCTCAAGTCATAAATATATTACTGAAGTTGAGCAACATACTGTTGGCATTAGAAAATGGGGATCCATGCTAACAAAAAAACCAAAAAAAACCAAAACAAAAAAGCAGTTTCTGAAAAAAAAACCAACAAAACATATAAAAGCAATATGAAATTACACCATCATTAAATGTAAAATAGGGAGAAAAAAATAAAAGGAAGGCTTAGGTTCAACAAATAATTCAGATCGCTAAGTATATCAAATGAAAATCAATAGCCCTTTGCTGCAAACTGGAACTAAACTAAACAATAAGACTTCTGGATTCTACAACCTCTCTGAACTTTTGTTAACTAAGAAATTAAGATCTATACCAAACAGTGAAGCACAGTAAAACTGTACTTCACATTTTCATTATTCTGTATGTTGAAAGCTTTTAAATTAAGAGTATAATTGTCTGTGTTTTAGGTGAAACTAGAGATTCACATTGAAAACTGTTGTGTTTGGGTTTGTTTGACGGGTTTTTTTAATTCATGTTGTGTGGAATGTTAACACAGCTGTATTTACCAGAGAACTAAGTCATATTTAAAATTTCATTTCAACAAGATTTGGACAAAGTCACTTTGAAAATCCCTACTGAAATATCTTTGGTTTTAGTAAGTTGCATCACAGGAAGATACACCTTTCAGATTTTGTTAAATCTCAAACTGAAATATCGGTTTAAAAAAGATAAATTGGTCAGCTCAAATCTTTTATTTCAACCTCCACTCTAAGATGACAAGAATGTACTGGTTTATAGTTTGCTCATATTTTCCAGTGTCTGTGTCAAATATCTACTTTTCTTACAAAAGTAGACTTTGAAACATGACTTTTCTGCAACAAAGAGCTTTCCCAGAAAATTCTTGGACTTGACAACAGAAAAATACATAATTCCTGGCAACAGCCATCTGATGAGTAGAGAAAATATCCATTTGACAGACTACTATGGACAGACTACTATGGACAGACTACTATAATTAGACGCAAGTCTTCTTGCCCCCACTACCCCATCTCCAGCAGGCTCATCCTAAAACTTCAGAAATCCTAAGTAGCTTCAAATATCTGACAATAAATAAATGTCTGTTTAACAAACTGCAGTATCCTATAATTATTACTAGCAAATAGAAAGGGAGAGATTTTTGAACATGATTGATTAGAACTTCTTAAGAAATAAACATTTTAATGCTGTTGGGATTTCTGAAAGATATATCCTATACAGGCTGAATATAACTCTTTTTTAAAAAAAAAAAATCATTTAAATAAAAGCTACAATTAAATAAAAGCTTCAGACAATTTCATTTATGTTTATCCAAAGGAACTTTTTTCCCTGACTTACTGTAGTTAGGGAGGAACAGTGCATCATATACCAAACACCTGACATACTAAGCAAATTCAAGGGAAAAAAGAAGGATTACACTGCTGATGTATCCTAAAAGCTCCCCAAATGTAAGGAGAACAATGTAGAGCCAGAAAGACTTCCAACTACAGAAAGATAAGGAAAATTTACAGGAAATAATCAATGAAAATATATGGTCTTTGTTCTGACGGAGTGAAGCGTTTGTACAACAAATGCGGGAAACAAACTATCAACCATCTCATTATCTGGACAACCCAAGGTATCATAATTACAAGACAATGACTAATATTCTTTCCCAGTTAAAATAAGTAGCAAAACTACCATGGATTTCAAACCAGTTGGGACCTATGCTCATATTCTGCCACTGAATTTAGCATTATAACTTCAATTTGGGACTCCATTGTTCCATAAAAAGCACATCTCTCTGAGTGCAACCCAACACATTGAGACCTATATGGTTTAATGTAAGCAACTGTACTTTCAATGAGAAAGTAAATACCCCCCCAAACCTACTTTGTTAGCCTCTCGATGGTCTGCATGTGAAGATTGGAATGAGTCTGTGCAAGAACTGCCTCATGCTGTGCACATTTCAGACACAGACCACCAACTCGGCTAGAATTTGTGGCTGAAACGAGCGACTTCTGGTGTTTTAGCCTTCCTTCCAAATCTTTGCATGTCTTTTGAGATTCTGAAAGGTCTTTTCTAGAAAGAAGAAATAAAAAAATATTATTTGTGCAATCAAATATTTCTACAAGTTGTATTTATATGCAATATATAATTACAGATGTAATCTAAAAATAACTGTAAGAATCCCTGTACTTAATATTATTTTACACATTTCAGAAGGCTAAGGAAGGCTTTAACAGAGAAATAATAGTCGAACTACTCAATCAAAATTATTACTAGACAAACCAAAATTATATTAATTTGTTCCTTCCTTCTGTGGTATCAAAAATAGGAAAGTTACACAGAAAATTATTAGATAAAACTTATAGGCTTGCATATTGTCTGAACAGAGTAAAGGATTCATTAGCCAGAAATATTATCAAGTGTATAAATATTTCAATACCCTATCTAATATTTTTCCGTTGTTCTTACTAATAACATCACTAACTTTACATTTCTTCTCTACTCTCAAATTAACTGTAAAGTTACGATATAAAAGTCCCCTGTGGTCTCTAGACAAAATCCAGATGTATTCAGCACACTCGCTCTGATCCAGCGATACACACAAAGTTGAGGTCAACCACATCTCCAGAAAAACAAGGTAAGTTTTTTACATGTTTCTGAAATTTTTACCAGGTGCTCTGAAGAATTTTCTCCAGAATTTCCAAGCATCTGTCAGGCCGGGGAGAGCGCAAGCGGTAGGAATGCTGACATCAGGAAGTTCCAGACAAACGCACACTGTGCACATATAGATCAGTTTGACAAATTGTGCAACAAATCCAAAGCTTTTGGTTTGTTATGCAGGCCATCTGGGCAGCATACACATAGTAAGTCTGACACATTCTGGTTGCATTGGATTTACTGTGCACATGATATATACACTGCATGCAAGCTTATTTCCATCTGGAAAATCTTCTGTGCACTTTTTCCAATTTTAGTAGTTGGTCTATTAAATATAATCCACTATAACCTGAACAGAATTTGCTCTGCATATATCCTTTGACAATCATGTTACAACAGACCTATTGTGAAATCTTGGACAGAAATCAGCAGGTCCTATGCAAATTCATGCTTAAAGTTATAAACAAGGATAGTCCCACTGAAAGCGGCATCTTTTCTCACTTTAATTAAAATTTAGCATACACTCAAGTGTTTTGCAGAACTTACAGTTTGAAAGATTATGTCCCTTAGGAGAAATCAAGGGGCTGAATAATGTACTTGTGGAAATTTTCAGACTATTTTAGTCTCCAACATTTATTTCTGAATAAATGTAACACTTCAAGCCAAGTGGGTGCGGGTGGGAGGGAACTGGATTAGGTAGCTGAAATTTAAGATCTTCCTTCACTTGCACTAGCACAATTGGCTTTGCACGTTTACAATTTCACCACTGCAGAGGGCATATTTAAACTTGTCTCCCTACCAGTAACTCTTCTTACACACACACACGCAAGCCTAGAATTTTCAGATATATAAAACCACAATTTATTTAGGGCAAAACATAATTAAACAGATTCTGCCGGGGTATCATGAATGCAGGTGTACAGGGGCAAGTTTACTCCTGAAAAACCAAATCGTGAAGTGGTTGCCTCTACTTCTGGTTTTCCCCAGTTTGCTACCTATTCAAACCTTTAACATTTTGAGGCGTACATAAGGACTTATTTTCAAATATTGTTGTTTTTAAAGATATGCAGGTTACATGTCTGGAAACACTGCCTGCATGCTTCAAAACTATGTTTTCCTGCTCCAAAATCATTATGTGGCCTAAACTAGTTTGATGCTTAAGATTTCTAAAACTTATGATACAAAATATTAGTAGAAGAAAGCTAAGTACAGAAGAGCACACACAATTTAAAATTTTAATTTCTCTTTTTTTCTTTGATTGGTCTACCTTAACGGACATGATGTTTCTATAAAGAAAAAGAGTAAAAAGGATAAAGACATTGTATATCAATTGCAATTTCTATAAATACAATAATTCAATTGAATTTATAAAATATATTGCTAATGTTGCTATACAGTAGCAGTACATTCCATTTTGCTGCATTTATATTTGAGAAAGCTTCATATAAAACCAGCTTTCAGGGACACTATCAGAAAACATGACATTCAGGCATTCTCTTAGTTATTCAAATTAAGAGTGGTTCATGTTGTTATGAAGTCATAATTTATTAACAATAATTAAAAAAAAAATCACTTTACCTTAGAGACAGTATTTGAGCATCAAGGATATTGACTTTTTCTTGATAAAGAAGTTTCAGTTTTTCCTTTAGAAAAGATGGGAGAAAAGAAGTGCCTTTTGCTTTCTTCATAACATTGTTTTTACAAATAAATCTAGACATTAGTCACATTCGTCCTTTTCCCTTGAAGATACAAACTTGTTGAAATACTAGCATCAGAGAAATCTAAATATTTCACACTTGTGAAAGACTACAAAATGAACAACCCTCCCATTTTCTTAGTTCTATACATCTTGCCAGATCCTCAAATGGTGAATTGCTTCAGCTCCAACTGCAGCCCCCTACAATGATTTACACAAATTGATGATCCTGTCTCGAGTTTGCTCTTACTCTCCCACAATGCAGCAGAAATAAAAGAGGAATTCTTAAGAACTCCAAGTAGACAGGCTATTTATTTATAATAGAGTTACTCTTATTACCTGGTCAGGAACTAGGCATATAAATCAACCACAACAATGTTAAATACAATGATGATAACGACCCAGATAAAGCACCAGAAATTTAGCTTGCTATGATGCTTAGAAAGAAGTGACAATCAATATGACTCTCTGGCTTTCAATATGGCAGATGAAGTAAAAGTGCAATTACTATAAAAACTAGCTTTCAAACTACTACAGGCATTAGGGATCACTGAAGAGGTTTTCAGCTGTAGATGATGCACAAAAAACCAACAAAAGTATATTTTACTGGAAAAAATTAATAACTATAATTATCTTGAAGAATTAAAGTACCCTTTAAATTCCACAGTACACATATGCACATGGATAAAAGACATCAAAACTTTGTTAACCATATTTTTCCCAAAAGATAGCAATACTACCCCATTAATTTAGATCAAAAGAATTGAGAATATCTTCCCAAACTAAAAATAGAGGATAGAGACAACATCATCTCTGAATCACTAGGGCTCCTCTGTATCTCTAAAAGGTATAATTCAGCTGAGGGAAAACAGACTGCACAAAGCTACTTTTGTACCTTACTGAGCCTGTGCTGGTCCAGGAGCAGAAAGACTCATTGCAAAAGAGCTTGCCTGCAGCAAGGCTATCTAAATTACATCAGCTAGTTCCCACCTGCTCATGTGTTGTGTGACTGCTAAGAATCTCCAAAGTAAAGCAGAGCCACCACTGACAGGACATTCTTAAAACCAGACTTATCTCTGAGAAGCTGACATCTGCAGATACAACCTGCCCTCTGTGTCTAACTGGATAATATTATTAATTAGGGTATAATGAGAAAATGAGGTTTAATCTGAGGTCTAATTTTATTTTCTTAAGGTTCATTCAACCAAAACTCCTCCTCTATGTCTGTTACAAAATTAATCATCAGAACTGCATCATCAACAAAGCACAAAAAAGTTTTGTAAAGGTATGACTGCAAAGAAAATTAATACCAACCAGTTCTACAGGCCATTTCTCTATTTCTTCAATAGCTGCTGTAACAAAAGCCTTATCTTTGTTATGTGCTGGTGAGGAGGTGACAGGCTGACGCATGCTACAGTCATTACCACCAACAACCCAGGAGTTCTGAGTATTTGCCTAAAAAAAAAATAAATATATTAACACTTCATTTTTTCTATGTAAGCTGTTTTTTAAACAAATGTTAATTATATAACTATTAAATCTTGTAACTTTCATTACAATAGGATATAAGAACCAATGACCAAGTTAATTAGGTTGGCAACCTATGATAATAGTGTTATGCACAGGAATCCGTGGTTACAAACTCTCATTAAATTCTGACTAAAATTCAGTTTGCAGATAACCATTTATACAGCCTTCCTTAAAAGAATCACGTCCCTCAACACTGATAAAAACAACAACAGAAAAATAAAAACTTACCGAGGCATCTAGAACAGTTTGCTCTCTCAACATATGTTCTGCAGATAAGAACTTCAGTTTCTGATGGAGTTCCTCATTTTCAAGAACAACTTCTTGTACTTGATCTTTCATTCCAGACAATTCCTCCTGTAGGATACAGGAGCTGCATGTAAAAGGCTTCTTGAGATGGCTATCAACATTTAAATACATCTTGAGACCAAAAGTCTAGATTAACATTCTCAACTATTTTAACTCTTTTAGAGAGAATAAGAATACCCAAAATACAGATTTTGTATTTTTGTAGCTTCAATTTCCATATAATTTCTTAAAAAGAATTGCTTAGTTATATTTGTGATAGGACATAAAAATGTCTTTGAAGACCCTTAAACACTACACAGGCACCAAGACACATGATAAGGCTCAGTATCTACTGAACTACATTTGACTCAGTTCTGCTCATTATAACAATTGATCTCAAGACTAAGAGTAAGTTGTTTTTAAAGCAAAAGGGGACCAGGGTTTTAGTGAGTTAAGTATGTGGTCTAATACCTTGCAAAACTTCACTTCTGCTTCTAAATGGTTAATGTACTGTGACTGATCATTGATTATAGGAACAAGATCAGAAAGGGCTGGTAAGTCTCCAGTTGCAGCTTCTGGGGGTTTCTGAAAGAAGTAAACAATAGCATGTGTTATTTTCTGGTTTTCCATTTATTGCAGTAAGATGTTGCTTGCACCCAGAAATACTATGTAGATATAAAAAGTCTCCAAGTATTAGATCATGAGGAAGGGAGAAACAGTAAGAACTTAAATCCTTCAATACAAAAAGTAAATATGTCACTTCTGTCAAAATGTACAGCTGCTTGATTAAACACATCTGTAAAGCAGGATTAAATCATATCCACAAACTGATTTGTAAATAGCAGTATGAATTTCATTTAAGTGTATTATCCATTTTAGACAAATGTAAGGGTGTATATTCTTCTCTATGAAATGAATATAAAATCCCTTGAATTTTAATGAGTTGTGGATGTGCATCAAAGGCAACTCCTCTAAACGCTGATTAATAATTGCTACAGAAGGACAACTACATCTGCAATTTTAATACTTCCACAGAAACACAGGAAAATGTGATACTATGTTTATCAAAGAACTTGATTATTGGCATTAAAAGAGAATTCTAAAAAAATCTTTCTGAAGACCCTATAAACAGCTAAATTTTTGATAGCCTCACAAATAACTAGTTAAAGAAGGTAATGAAGGGAATCCTTGCCCATTCGGGATAAACAATTGCCTCTCTGCCTTGCTCAGCAACATTTAAACTGGGATTAAACTTTTTACAAAATACAAAAAACACAATTGCTCTAATTTTACAACATTTACTCCTAAGAATACAGTACAGATAAAGAATATAACTGTTACTAAAACACCCTTAAAATCATAAATTGTTTCCTGAAAACCACAGCCTCTCTTTGATCCTACTAGCTACAAACCTTGTCAGTCTAATAAAAAGGACTTATTTAGAGTGGATATAACACATATTTTTATAGTGTAATAATTTATTTAGTTCTAACAAAACATAACATACTTTAAAATAATTTTAATGCAGTAACAGTATTAAGCACAAACATGTTAGTCCTGCAATGGAACTGCCTTTGAATTAAAAAATATTTAATGGAACGTCTACTTTCAAATTTAAGTAAATCAGCTACTATTAGATCTTCATTCATCCTCTTTATGTATTTCAATATTGTTTTACTACCTTAGTTTGATATTCCACTATTGCAAATTTTATCCACTGAAAGAACTAAGTACAGTCTAATGCTAGTTGACATGTATGAGCTATTCTAACTCCTGAAGCGAAAAGAAAGTGTATCAATAAAAGCCACAATGTTTTGGTTGGTTTGGGGTTTTTTTTGTAATTAAGACAGTCAAATTGGGACTTGTCTTTAAGTAAAACATATATCCACTTATACAAAAGATATCTGTGTTTTTCACCAATTTACTGAACAGTTTTACTCACATTTGTAAAAGGGTAAATCTCCCCTCTCTGTATTCTGTTCTGGTAATGATACAAAATTCACACAGAGTTGTTAATGGGGTCCTCTCAGAGGAACAACAGGTACATTTCTAGCATTAGTTCACTATTCTGGATGAAGATAAGCATCTTTATGCTGATCCCTAGCTACTTTTGAAACTGATACAATTCTAACATCTGTGATCTTGAGGCAGAAACACAGCTTTTTGTGCAAAAATATTGCACAATTTACTTCTCAAATATACTTAAAGATCATAGAACTCATTTTCAGGGACTAATTGGACAGTTGAACTCCTAAGTCTCCTGAATTCCCTAACAGATTCAGAAACCTACATCTTTATTTTCAAATACTATTTTTTAAATATTAACCATTCAAAAAGAGCCGAAACCCCAAACCAAGCTACTAATGGCTAGCTATTACATCTACTAGTTATCTTATCTACAGGTTTTGTCAACAATTGATAGGGTTTTTTTCCCTCAACAAGGTATTAAGATTCCCTATAAAACCTTTAAAGATAAAGATAAAATCCACAGTGAAGGAAGGTTTCTAGCAACAAAAGCCTTCCTGCCAAACTATACTAATTTAAGTATTTGCTGTATTAAAGGGGGGACTCTTGAGAAATCTGAAACTACAATTGAGGACATAAATTGAAGGCTTTCCAGAACCATCTAGAAAAACATTTAGAGAATTCCAAATTTGCAATTTATTCCACCTACCTCAGTGCATGGAAGTTCCATGTTCTGTTGACTCAGAATTCACCTTGCTTTAAAGTCTATTAATCTCAACTACTTTATAAAGTTTTAAGAAATGCATCACACTTGTTCAAGTATAAGATACCACCGATAATATTTGTAACTCATCGTTCTCTTCCTCTGGCTCTTATTCATCCCTCCCGTCTTTTCTGAAAGTGTAATAGACACCTTGCAGCTGAGACCTCCAACTGCCTCCCTGAAAAGATTACACCACAGCACTGTTTGAAAATGCTAAAAGCTCCATTTCTATTCAAATTGTTTTTCACTGAAAAACAGCGCTAATGTTTAACCTCAGAAACTTGAGAAACATTGGTGTAATGTATACAAGAGTGCTAAAGAATGGTTTCACTAAAAGGAAAATAATACATAGCATGTTTCCCAACAGAAAAAGAACAGAGGGCTACTTAACACAACTTATTAACTCACAGCACTGTCACTGCGATAATTCTTTATTCAGAAGCCTCTACCTACCTTTTCATGGAGCGAATGCTTGGGAGATAATTTGTGATTTATTTCTTCTACCTTTTTTACTACACAATTTTTATCAATTATAAATTAATTTGGGAATTTTTCATTATTATTCTGATAACATAACGTGTTATAGTGTGAAAGAACAGAGGTCAGGGGAGGCATATATTTAAAGTAGGCCAAATAGTAAAATCAGAGCTGAAAGACACATCTGATCAGTATGAATTACCAAATGTTTAGGCCTGAGTCTCAGAAATGCTGTTCATATTTGCATTCTTAATATTGAAAAGTTTATCATATAAACACAAGGTTTTATAAAATATAAATGCTTGGCAGCTTTAGATGCCAGCATTTTGCACGGTGACAAACAGCTTTGCCAACATGGCAAGTAATTTGGCCCACCTTGTACTTTTCCAGAATGCCTCAAATTTCAAACCTCTAAAGCCCAGAATTAGACACTCTCCTGCTGGCAGTCTTAAATCTGCTGCCCTGTAAACTGGCAAGAAACAGTGAGAATCAGTCATAGGAACTCCAGCTATAACAACAATGTCAGGGACTCAGGATGGGTACAGTTAGGTTAGCCAAGACCCAACTTGTAAAACTGCAGTTGTATGACGCAATCTTGCAGTGCCTTGACCTCAGGTGATGAGGTAGAGAGCAAAAGGAAAACCTCTGCCCAACCATCTGGGTATAATGAAATAAAAGATGTACTCATTTGATGTCTATTGCAACTTTTATCAATTGGTAAGAGAAGGGAATGTTGTTAAGACAATATTATTTACACATATGAAGTGCAGTAAAGTTTACTAAACAGTATGCTTTCTGTGAAGTATTATATTTAGCTATAAACACATGCAGTCATCTACTGTTCAGTAGTCATCGGGTATTTCAACATAATTCAAAGCAAAAGGTTAAGGTTACTCCTAATCTAAGTTTGCTATCCTTAACCTTTGGGGAATCTGATTCTTCTTACATAAGAAGCATTGCTGTAGTGTCCAGCAAACCACCAGACAAGCTCATATTTTATAAAGGTTTGGGGTTTTTTGGTGTGTATGCACTTTTGTGCTTCCACATTTTTTGAGCTTTACACTTGGTCTATCTTCAGAACACTTTCACAACCTGGTTAGCAAGGAGATGAAGGACAGTTGAAAAGGAGAATAAGGCCACCACTTCACAGAATCACTCTCATTGGAAATTTCAAGAGGAAGAGATGGGATAATGCCCTGTCAATACAGTAAGTCCCCACCTTTTCTCTGTTTACTCCTCCATCCTTTAATTCATTCCCCAAAATCACTCCCACGTGTTTCTTAGAAAGAGTATCCTGTTTTGAATTTTTCGACTCTGCTAAAATTTCCCAATACAAGTAGTAAACTTTGACAAAGATGCATTAAAAGATGCTTTCCCTCCCCTTCAAAGGCTAAATACAGATCCATACTGATTCATGTCATGTCAAAATCAACCAATGCTGCACTGGTCCCTTAAGCTACAAAACTCTAATTCTATCTAGCACCATTACGAGGCAGGACATCAGGGTAGGACAATAAGACTAAAAGGTGTGGATCTTAGAACACTCAGGAAAGTTGAACTTGAAATTTTCTCAATGTCAGAACAGTAGAACTAGACTCATTACACAGGGTCAAAGCCACACAGCAGGAATACAGACTTTAGATTGCTCTGCTGCTACCTCAACTTTGACAGCAAAGAGCTGCTTGTCTTCCTTAGTATAAACCAAAAGTAGACAGTGGAGGCCATCAAAAGATAAAACTGGATCAATGCCTTTGAATTATTTTCCTATGGGGGTACTAGTATATAGGAATTCCTCTGTAATTGAACTGTCCCTTGCACATACTCTGGTGCAGTTCTGCTCCGAGAAGGCTAAATTTGAGAAGTCCTTGTAAGGGTATAAACTAACTTTGACACAGACCACTGCATTTTGGCAGAGCTACAAAACCTGTTGTTACATGAACATCTCTAATTCTCTAAAGAAAAAGCATAGTTACAGCATAAGGCGGCCTTAGAGAATCCTTAAAGTACAGACAAAGGAAAACAGAAGCTGCTGAAACAGAAATTTGTCAAATGTAGTCAATTCCAATTGTACCCAAAACCAAAAGGGTGAACTTTTACTGGAAAGAACAAGACGAGAAACCTGAAAGCAATGTGGACTGTGATGCACACTGCATGGTCAACAAAAGAGGAGAAAACTCTAAAGTTTGTATTATAGATGTCTTTTTCTTCCACTGTGTTCATAAGCATACCAAGTTCTGACCATAGCCTCAAGAATCTCCAATATTTCAGAATATAAAAATGATTTGGTGTTTCTTTTTCTTCCTGGATACTAGAAAACTGACCTCATCACGCATGCTATTCATTCAAACAACACAAAAGAAACAAGAAAAAACATACACAGAACGACATCTTCCTCCTTGATGGAGAGACTTCACTTTCCATTCTTTCTTGATGTTGCAACAAAATTTTAAGTTGATTAACTAGGAAAAGATAAAAAACATTATAACCAAAAATATTTACTTTTTTCATTGAAATTAGTATAATTTCTAACAATTTTTAAACTATTTGCTTTCACAGTAATCTTACCTGCGTGACTGCACTGCAGTTCCTGCCAGGCTGCATTCCCACTGTCATCATTGCCCCTGTCCACATCATCACTGCCCTTGTCCACAGAGGACTGGTCAAATCCAACTTCACCCCCACCCTCTGCAAACTGTCTTTCCTCCAAGGCATATTTCAGTTGATGGATGCTTTCACTAGCACGCTCTGAAAAAAGAAAAAAAAAAAGACATTAGTCACAATAAACAACCTAAAAGAAAGTATTTATTGACTGATATTTTAAATTTGCAAAAAAAAGGGAGAACTAAAAGCATTCAGTATCTGTCTAGCTTGAGTACTTGATCTAAACTCAGCCACTGGAAGCAATTATCTAATGCAAGCAACCAAAACAACCACTGTATGTCACAATTTGCAGACGAAATATTTATTGCATTTTCAAAGCAGCAGCTATAAATAGCATCTTAGCCTGTCAACACATTAGAACTCTACAGCAGCACAAGTAATAATATACCTGACCCTAAAATATTTCCTAGCATACGCAGCTTTGATACTTTTCCAGGAACCTAAAGCTCATGCTATATTTCATACAATGTGCAGGCTTAGGCACCAAGAACAATATTTTTGAATTCTAATGATGCCACCACACATGACAAAGCAATGTATAGCAAAACAAAAAAATATCCAAGTAAATGAAGTAAAAGCTCAGCAAACTGAGCCAACATAAAACAGTGACTAAAGACCAACGACTTCAGAACATGTGTGAAAGACAAATAACATCACTCATCATTCTAGAAAAACAGAACAACAAGAAACATTCTTTCCAGATAAATGCAAATATTTTTATGAATGCTTTCAAGAATTGACTGCTGAAGGGTGATACAGTAATGATCTTTTCTTATTTTCAATACATTTTTTTCTTGTATTCCTTTTTAAAAGCTTTTTATTTGATTCAGCTGACTTCATAAAAATCAAAAACTTTCCAGTCATAAATGCCATATCACTCTGATAAAGCTGAACATTTCCAATATGCCAGAAAAGAAACTTGAGAGATTTGCACCTGAGAGATTGCAACTGGAATCAGAAAATACGGGCTTGGTTTTAGATAACAATACTTTCAGTTCACACCGTAGGACCTTAGTCAACTTACTAATTACTTCTTTCTTTCAACAAAGGGAGATGAATATTTGACTTCTCTTTCCTTTAAGCAATGTATATACCAACTAGAAAAGGCAGAGTAGTAATCTACGTAGTATGGCTTTATACAATATTCAACAAAGCAGGATCTCTAGGTTCTACTGTAATACCAAGTGAGTCAAGAAAATGGTCCATACATCAGTCACAGAGCGCATGTGCTCAGTGAGACAGTCCTCCACCACAATTCACAGCCACTTTATCGGGAATATAAGATGACATGTTTCTTTTATGTTTCTCCAAAGTAATGCCACAGTCATTTGTGACTACCAGTCAAAACTATCCTGAATCAGGAAAGTTTCAGTAGTAGTTAACAATTATTAATAATTTAAAACAAAACAAAAAACCTCACACTTTCAAAACCTTACTTGACTTTCAGAAACATAAAATTATAGCTATTTTCTTCATTTATCCCTGAAATCTTTGAAAGGCTATTCTCCCCTAGGACTATTGCATATGAAACATTTAGATATAGCTGCTCACAGAACAGGAATTTCACTTTTCTGAGACAAAGCTTGTAAGGTAGCATCTTTTATTGAAGCAATTGCTACAACTAGAAAAATGGCAAGCTTTCCAGCACACATCCATCATTTATTTTTACATGTTTTTCATATTTATGCATCATGTCCATTTACATAACTAACTGAAAATATTTTTTTCTCATAGGCAAGAAAAGCTTAAAAAAATAATCACAGTTAGGCATTTGCTAGGTAGAATTCAGAAGACATGCCTCAGAGTATAATATATGCTGCTGGTAACAACAGTTAATAGTTCCTTTCTTTCAAATGGAAAGGTGAATAGCAGTTCAAGCCAGAGAACAAAAGCTAGGTACGTATTTCTGCCTTCGCTTTATCTATCTTTTTCAAGGTCACATCATCTTGACTGAAGTTGTGAAATCGATTTTTTTCCCCACTGTAATGGTTTTCACAGCCCTTTTCAGACTTCTTCCTCTGTTTGGATGTAACATATCAATAGCTTATAAAATATAAATACCTCCCAAACCCCATTATATTTAAGAAAATGGTTTTCAGTCCAGAATGCCAGCCATCACTCACTTTTTAGCAATGCTAGTTTTTAATAAAAACCTGACCCATTTCTGACCTATTAATCTTCTCTCAGCAGTTATTTTTAAAGCCCAGTCATCTTATGACTTGCTTTTGATTTTCGGGTACTCCATCCTTTAATGACGTTAAGGTAAAAGAAGACATAAAAAGCACATTTTAAAGAGTCATAATTTATTACAGCAAACCCAAATACAATTCACAAGGCAATGACTCAAAAAAAAAAAAGAGGGATTTAGGTCAAATATTTCTGTATTGGAATGCTTAAGCTATTCATCCATTCTTGAGCATTCCAGGACGCTATGAGGGTGGGACAGCTAATTGAGAAATGGTAGAAATATTGCACTGATACAATGGCTTAAATATTTAGCAAACTATGTTGCAACTAGTTGTTGCCAAGAAGCGTTCAAGGTCAGTTCAGCTATTATGCGGTGTGTCATCTGATAGCTATAAAATTTCTTCATTTCCCCCTTCACTGTAGACCTCTGTCAGAGCACCCCAGAGTATCAATATTTGCTCCATAGCCAGTGAAGAACAACAAACCAAAACCAAACAGGCCTGTATACAGTTTTTCCCAGAACTTGTCTTTGTTCATAATATTACAGCTTCTGACTCCCAGCGACTACTTTATCCTCAAAGTTAACATAGATCTTCTTACGCTATGTCCTCTTCTTCCATAAATATACTGGGCAGTAGTAGTGAAACACATTAAAATCATTATCAATGGCACACTAATGCCTGCTTTTCTTGACTTTCCTGCCTGTGGAATAATGTCACAACATTTTTAAAAGGTTCATCACGTATTTGCCAAAATTTCTTAAAAGATGGCCGATTTCCAAATTACAAAGTTGCTGCCATAAGCAAAACACTCACCACTGGGAAACTGGGAGTTAGGAGTTTCCAATGGTCTGTCTTTACATTCACTAGACACCGAAGAGCGTCAGGATAAAATAAGACACATTACTGAGTGAAAAGATTACATTTGTTGTTTCTGCCAATGTAAAAAAATATTCTTTTTAAATATTAAAGAAGTAGAAAGAACCTCTGTGGATGCAAATTACTGGACACCAAAGAATCTTTGCTTAAAGACAACACGATAATTTTGTAATTAATTTAGTAGACATTAACTTTTAAGTGCTTACACATTCAACCTAGCTTTTTCAGTAAGGCAATTCCTGTAATAGCACATTTTATAGAAACAGGATCTCAGTACAAAACATACTGCAGAAAACTGCTCACATGCAGTACTGTGATTTGCACATCTAAAATTCAATCAGCATCTTTCTTTTCTACATCTTAACAAGACTCTATGGATAAAATCTGAACATATTTTTCTATTGTATGATAAAACTTCATTGATGTGTTATTTCCTATAGGAACAGCTGAGGATGTAAATTAAATTTGACTTATCCAGATTAAAATAATTTTTATTTATTATAAAGCTCTTTGTTTTTCAGTGTTTAAAGGATCTGAGATGATTATGAAAAATGGTAAGCTAGCAACAAAACCTGATGGATCAAACCAGATACATCAAAAAAAAGATGCAACTGCTCCACAAAAATGCTGTCAAGTTGTCAACTATGATGTATAAATCACAGGCGTACTTGCCACAAGGGACAGGCATATAACTTATCTAATGCCTTAGCAATGACATAGCTGACCAAACACCTAATAGAAAGAAATACATTACTGCTTATTATTTCAGAGACAGGAGCAACCAGCAATCCTAACCTGGAATCAGGACCACACCCTTCTAGGGACAAAGATATCCCTACCCCTCAATTCATCTAAACGTGAACGCAACTTTGGACTATATTAAGTTCAGTTAAGCATAATGCTTTAGGCAAAACCAGTATGTCCCTGACTGAAACATTAATTAATGTGGAAAAAGCACATGCCATATATACTACATGCTGAATAAAGATACTCCTCTGTCCTGAAAGAAGCATTAATAACTTTGATTATTTTCTGTATTCATTGTAACTACAACTGTATTACTCCCTGAAAATATAGTATAGGTATCCTTTTTCCAGAGGAGTATCTTTGTATAAATATAATTGGTAGAAGTTTTTTTTCAATGGGAATGTACTGCTGAACAACATTTTTTTTTTGCATTAGAGACACATTACAGATCCATTCAACTTGTCAAAGAAGGAAAAAAATAAAAGGCTAAAGTCAGGGCACACTGAAGTAAAATAAAACATGGGAGAGGTAGTTGTATGTCCAAAATACTAATCAGCTTTGGGTGAAAAAAAAAAAAAAGTAAAAAAAAAAAATAATAATCATTCTAAGAGTAATTTGCCACTGAACTGAAAACAGGAAAAAAAAAAAAAGAGAGAAGGCATTGAACCATGTTTCCATTGCCTAAACAAAAGATGTTTTTTCAGACACTGCCCAAGACTGTCTATAAAGAGCACTCTTTTAAATGAAAGTACCAAAGCCACCTCGTTCATGAACTCAGAAATGCCATAGAAAATACTCTGGGAGCTAACAGAGAGCTTAGCAAAGCAACCAACCATCCAGAACAACAGAATTGCCTGAAAGACATGGAAAATAACTCCAGCTGGTAGAAGTGTTAAGCACCATAAATTGAAGAAAATAAACTGCAAGTGTATGAAAAAGTTGCTCTAAGTCTGTAATCTAAAGTTAACAGTGCAGTTCTAATAATGTTTACAGGAAGATGACCAGAAGTTACTGGCTATAAATTCAACAAACAGGTCATTTTCTGATATCCCATGGTTCCCAATCAGAAAACAGCCCTAGAAAGTTAGAGAGGAAGGAATTACACTGATTCTTTAAGTCTTAAAAAAAAACCAAAACAAAACAAAACAAAAAAACCAACCTGTAGAAGCCTAACCCAACAATAACTGACAAAACAGAAAATTAGACCAGTTAGTGAAAACAGAAAGATTTCCTATTTAAAAGAAAATTTTACTGTCCAAAAGCATATACATTTTTCTTTTGTTTCTATTGACTGAAATCTAAAATAGTACATCATGTACCTCTTCTGGGGTAGCACTGTGTTTTGCACGCTTGGAATTTACTTTACTTACCATTCTGATGTGTCAAACACAGGTATGCTACCATGCTACTAACATACTACACAGCAGCTTTGAGACTGAAAGTATCAAATTATGATCTTTAAGAAGAAACTGTTCCCTAGAGCTGCAGCATTCATCATCATGAGTTCCTAAACCAGCCCTTTCTGCAGAGCATAAAGCATGTGCCTAAGGTCTAGAGACCCTCACATGTAAGAAACTCCAAGCATCTCCCTGTTCTTTCTGAGAGCTCCACCACCCTTAAATGAACATTATGTGCTCCGTTCAGCAGAACACTTAAAAACAATATAAATAAATAAAAAAGCCTAACCCACGAATTTCCCATTATAGATTATCATTTACAACTTAATTCTTAGCTGCTTCAGTGTCACAGCTAACTTGGAGAGCTGGTAACTGGGCCATATACTCATTTTTCCTAGGACAGCTTTGACTTCACATCTCTCCTACTTTATTTTTGGAGTCACATAAAGTAGCCACAAAATGAAACTTTTTTTTTGTAGAAGTCTCATATTTTCATCTGTTCCTCTTATAGCTTGCATTCTCTGAAATTACATAGGACACTGCACTTGGTAATGGAGTGGCATACAGAATGCAATTTCCACATTTTCTTAGGGTAGATTTACAAGATGCCTATATTAGGCACTGCACCTAAAAAGGGTGGTCTCCCGCTCCTTTGCTCCTCCTCTTATACTGACCCAAAAATGAACCAATGCTGTTTATTAAACTGGCAACATAATAAAAATAAGCTACCAGTTCATCGCCTAAAATGAAAAGGCAGGTCCAACCACTAAGCTATCACAGAAGAACATGAATTTATAAAATGTTTCAGTAACAGTGTAGCCCCTTCCCAGATCTGCATAAAAGCAAGCAAACAAGTCTGGAAAAGTATTCTACGTAAAAGATAATCACAAGCACTCTAAAAATGAACGTATTGTGAAATACACCAAGCTTTCAACATATTGGCTGAGCTTGTACTTATGCCTATACTAGTGCAGCAGAAATGAACAAAACCCCTTAAGTGTGGCCTTTCTAAACAAAGCTATGCCTCTGTGAGTGACAACGGTGCCTTGAAGCAGAAATGTATCGCCAATAGAAGATTTATTAAGCAGAAAAATCGTATGTGTTCAACTACAATTTTAAAATCCTAATTTATCACTCCCCCTCTGTCAGTAACAGTCATAGCAGAAACCCTTCGCCCCCATGAAAGTCCAAACCCAGTACAGAAAAATTATCTAGTGGTTTTCTGTACTCACCCCCGAAAAAGTAAATGTTATAAAGTACTAAGATTACCCGTGTCTATTGTATAGCAATTAACAGGATTTTATTCATTGTTTTTACATATCACAAAAGGAACTCTATGCATATCAAGGGATGCTCTGATATTTGTCATTTTAGCTGTTCTATCTGCAAGTGCGAAGCAGCATCAAAATGCCCACTTAATCAGCAGAAGTAACTAGAGATTCTTTAAACTTTTATCTTCTGGAACAACAACAAAAAAAACCATCTTCAGTGGAAGGAACTGATGCTATTTTGAGCAGGAAATATAAAATACTTGCTAAGAATCAAGTATCAAGTAGCTATTTAAAAATATTCCTATTGTTTTAGCTGTTTGCGATGACATTTCCTGTATTGTAACTATGCATTTAATTCGTTAGTGTCACAACACATGATGTGTGAGCACCGTGTGGGGTGACATACCCACAAATGATCGACTTGCTTTCTTGAGAATGTGAACACTTACTTTGTCAGTCTGAAGGCTGGTAAAGCCCCGATGTCATAGCCGAGAGATTAAGGTGCTCTCTGTCAGGCTCTATGCAATGCTTCTTGGACAGGAAGGCAGGTATGAAAACGGCTTATGACATGGGAAATAACCACTCTCATAACAGTCAATTCACGCCCTCTTCTTTACCACCTGTCCAGAATTTGATGTTTCAGCCACAGCTACAACTCTTACACGAACAAAAAGCCCCCACCAGAAGAGGCAGCGGCCCCATCAAAGCCAAGCCATGATCAGACAGCTACGAGCGATGGTATTAACCGCACCAGCGATCGGGTTTAGAGAGGACCAGAAGCAACTTCACTCCCGCCGCCAACTGCACCAAGAGCNCCGCTCACCTCGGAGGCGCCTCTGGTACCGCTCCAGGGACTCTTCCAGGGCGGGCTCCCCGCGGGGCGCCCGCATGAGGACGCCGCCGGCTCCCGGGGTGGGTGACAGTAGTTCGACCCGCTCTGCCTTCCCGCGCTCGGCAACCGCCGCGGGCTCCTGCAAGAACCACAACTCCCACAATGCGTGCGGGGATCCCCTCCGGCTCCTCAGCGTCGGCCGTTGCTACCCGCTACCGGCCTCCCTCCGCTACAGCTGAGCGTAGCCACGCTCGGGACCCGCCACGCCCGCCTGCTACGCGGCGGGCGGGAACGCGGCCAGAAAAACTACAGGTCCCAGCATGCAGCGCGCCGCGCTGTGCGCCTTGGGAGGTGGAGTTCCCGCTGGCCGCACATCTCCCACACCCGACGGCGGGAGGAGAATGATGGCAGCCTCTTCTTTCCCCTTTGTTGTGGGTTGCGGCTGCATTCGCGCCTGCGCACAGTACAGCTCTTCCGCCTACGTCCTCGGGTCCGCAGTGGCCGGGTATAGCGCAGGTCCAGTCATGGCTGAGGGGAATAGGAATGGGAAGCGCTGTTTACCTCCCGCCATCGCGCGCTCTCACGCATGCGCAGGCGGCGCCCAGTGGTGGGAGCGGAGAGAGCTATTGTCTGAAGCTGGCGCAGGCGCAGCTCGGTCCCTCCGCCGCTCGGCCCTTGACGCCTGCGCACTGCTCTCCCCCGCCCCCCCGTATTGTGTGAGCTCGGGCGGCGCCTGCGCAGTGCTGTGCCCCACTCTGCCCGTTAGCCGCTATGTGCAGGGAATAACGTTGGAGCCGTTGCCACAGGGACACCGACCGGAGCGCCCCGCCCCCGCCCCGCGGGGATGCCGGCTCAGTGAGCACCGGCGGCACCACCACTAGGGACGGCCCCTCCCTGGCGCGGCGAGCCTCCTCGAAGGGGTGAGTGAGGATGCTGCTGCCCTGGCTGTGGGTCGGGCGGGAGTCGTGACGGCGAGAGGGGCCGGGGTCGCGCCGTTTGTCCGCCCCGCCATTCGCCTGGTGCCTATTGTATCAGGCGGCTTCGCCTGCCGGACCACGGCGTTGTGTGGCGGGGGCTGTGCCCGGCGGAGGGGACGGTAGCGCGGTCCGGACACGGCTCGCTCCCCCTCCCCCGTCCCCTCTGGGTCCGGAGGCAGCTCCGCGCCCCCGCCTTCCTTCCCCCTCGTAAACGCGGCGGGGCTCGTGGCGGGGGGCTGCCGCCGCCCGCTGCCCAGGGGCATTGGCGCTGACTGGATGCGAACGACGCTGCCGGATCCCGCTGCCCGCGTCTCCCTGCTCCTTTCCGCCCCGCCGCCCGATGGGCGTCCGGCCGGAGACGACGACGCCGGCACACCCACCCCCGGCCGCCCGCAGCGCGGGCACCGGGGCTTCGCAGCCTGCCTTTCCCTCCCGCAGGCAGATTTCCGTGATTCGAGCAGGCGTTTCCAGAGGTGGAATTTAATTTTTTTTTTTGCCGGTTGCTCCTTTTTTCACAAACTGCCCCGGGGCTGGAGGTGGCGTGTTTCTCCAGATTTAAAAATCACTGGTGCCGTTCGCTTGAGATGCGGCTTCCCCCCGTCCCCTTAAAATAACGTCTTCTGAGAAGGATGATGGAGAAAATCAGTTGGGTTTGCCTTTTCTCTTACTGCGTATTTTCATTCTGTGAATATGCGTGTCTTTTGCATTCAAAAATACTCTCCTGAAGGCGCGATGTTTTTTTTTTTTTCCTTGAGGCTCTTCCCGGGAAACCAACCAAACACAAAATAACCTTTTTTTGTTCCCGGTGGCGAGAGGCAGCGCCGGGCCCACTTTGTCTTTCTGGCGTGGAAACGAACGGGTTACTGAGCTAACAAAAACCCGATGGCGGTTTTCGAGCAGAAGAGCGTGTTGCAGCAGAGGAAGCTAGCGTCGGGGCGGGCGGCGGAGCCCTCCTCCGCCCTCAGCTCCTGCGCGCGCCGCCGGCTGCAGGCGGCAGGGGAGGGGAGGCGAGGCGAGGGAGGGGGCGCGCGCTCTCTCCTCGGGCTGGCTTCCCGGTGCATCCCGTGCGTCTCCCGCGAGCCGGCGGCGGTTGGGCGAAGCGCGCGCGCGCGACGACCGTTGAGTGCAGTAGGTTGTGGGTACCAGCGTGGGGGGAGCCCGCTGGCGACAGGAGCGGGGATGGTGTGCGCCGGTTGCCAGCCTTTGGGGCGTTATTTTAGGCGTTTTTGAGATGAGCTGACAATTAGTCCATCTGTTCTTACGGCTTTATGGAAAAAATGAGATGATGCTATGCTGATGAGTTGAAGATACATAAGAATTGCGTTCTTATGACAAGAGATTACAGATAGCATCCACTGATCTGCACTTTGAAGAAATTATTTTCTTCCCAGTGAAAGCAAAGCTACTCATAAAATATTCAACTACTTTGAAAGAATAAAGCCTGTTCTAGCACGGTGATGATCATCTTTTTTCCTTTGGAATGCCATTCAAGACATTGTGACAGTGTTCTTGGCCCTGGGTTTGCCTGTGTAAAATGATATGTGGGACAGGATAGTTTTTGTAAACTCAACTAAGCCATGATTAAATATGCTGTGATTTCCTATGATTAATTTCCTCTGGGAATTACTTTCAGTCCAGATGCAGAGAAGTCTGTCTTACTGGAACTGAACTCTGTGAGTATGGAAGCTCCTCAACTTTAAATTTTGTTTAACGGGGAAAATAAGTTAAACATAAATGCCAGAAAGACTTTCCCCTCACTCTTTGATTATTAATTTTTTAAACACTGTCACTTTCATGTAAATATTTTGTTGTTGCAGTGGATTTTTTTTTTTTTTTGCCTGAAGGAGGTCAAGGAAATCTGGCTGAATAGATTAGTGTAGCTGAGGATACACAGAATTTTGTCAAAACTTCAAGAATCAGAAAGTTATTTGTAATGGATCAGATTTTTTAAAAAAAAAAAAAAAAAGGTTTTTAAGAGAAACATTTTGACATGAAAGTCATGACCAAACTTACTTTATCATGGTACAGCATTTTTTTTTTCTGACAGGTGACTGCTTCCCATATCTGTTCTAAGTGACTATTGCAAAGAAGAATGGATTCTTGCTTCATCAGCTGTAACAGGCTTGGTAGAGAGAATTTTTAAACAATTCTGTTGATAACATACAAGCCAGAAAAGAACCAGGTTATGAAAGTGAACTGGAAAAGTCTATGTTCTCTNACCTCCCCCCCCGCCGCCACCGGCCCCAGGGGCGGCGCGGGCCGCTCTCCCTCAGCCCGGCCGCCCCGGAGAGCGGCGGGACGGCCCGGCCCCCACGGCCCCCGGCTCCCCGCAACAGCGCACATGAACGCCGAAACGCTCCCCGCCCGCCGGCGCTCCAGCGGGGTAAGGGGACAGTCGGCTACGGCGGAGCCCTCCAGCAGAACCGGGCAGCGGCTGAGGAGAGAGCGGCCGGCGGGAGAAGCAGCCCGCCCTCGCCCCGCGCCACTCTGCGGCGGCGGTGCCGCTCACCTCGGAGGCGCCTCTGGTACCGCTCCAGGGACTCTTCCAGGGCGGGCTCCCCGCGGGGCGCCCGCATGAGGACGCCGCCGGCTCCCGGGGTGGGTGACAGTAGTTCGACCCGCTCTGCCTTCCCGCGCTC
>VXBL01007193.1:244805-305111 GCA_013400195.1 Aramus guarauna
TATGAGAATGACCACATAGATGGATCTTTGGTCTTCATCAAACCCAGCATCTTTTCTCCAAGAATAGGTGTAATGTGCTGCCAAGGCAGAGATAAGAAAGGTGCAAGTGTATATGGTATTTTCTGCTAAGGCATTGCTGGTCTCCATCTATTTTCTGCTTGGAACTTTTGAGTCAGATGTAGTTTCTATTAAGGATTACTCTTTCCACTTGATCTGCATTTCTTCAGATATGTATTGAAAAGGCAATTCAATAAAAATGGCCTTTTATATTTTTCAGACTTTAATTTCTCATACATGTTCAGCTGTATACCAGCTTAATTTAATAATCTTGATTTCCTACCCATTTTTGTTGTTACAAAAATCCACCCCAGTTTTGTGAGGTTAATGAAGATTATACTTCTGCTCATCCATCACTCCTTTCTTTAAATGATCGTGTTTTCTTTTTATTGTACTTGGTTACCAAAGGGGTTAGTCATGTAATATGAGGATCAAACGCTTCCTGTAAGAACTGCTTTTTGAGGTGATTCACAAGTCCAAAAACAGAGCTTGAATTTTAGCTTTAAGTTGAATGTGAAACTGGCCGTTACAAATCTTTTTTGAATTGTCAGCAGAAATTATTCAGGAAGCCATTGAGGAACCACTGAGAAACAAGAACTTCTTTTTGTTTAACTTTTGGCTTAGCAGAGAGTTTTGAAGAATGATCACAACTGGTTGATACAAGAATTATGGAACCACTACAATATTTTCATGTTACAGGTCGTATTGCCCTCTGTGGTCATCTTGTGTTTGTTTTACTATTACAGTTTTTGCTGAGAAACATAATAAAAAGTCTTGTTCAAAAACTTTTTCTTCTTAAACGCTGCTCAGCCACCACACTCTAATAGTCCTCTAAACATCATGCTAATTATTTTATTGGGCCATACTGGAAATGACTGGGTAGTGCCTTTATTTTGGCAAAGTTTACACTAACTTGAATCTTTCATTAACCTTAGTGAAATTAATTATTTATAAGTCTGTCATAATTCATGTCAGTTTGATAAAATAAATGTTTTTAGTTTTAACTGTTACCATTTGGATCACAAATTCTGTAGCACATTTTTAATTGATCAAGTCTTAATTCATTAGCTTCTAAATACACCTTGTGATCTCTTTGTAGACCAGTTGCATTCCTAAAATATTGCAAAGAATCCTATATGTAACTTTTTCTTGCAGAGTGCTCTTCTGAGAGGTGCAATTGCATGCCCAATATCAGTCGTACAGATATATCTTATGTAGCATATCAAGAAGAGGTAAAAATTCATAAAGGTCTGAAATGCCAGTTGGAGAATGGCATATGGCTGGTTTTCATCTGTTGAAAACAGGTTCCTAATTTAAAGAATCGTGTCCACTTGTTATATGGGGAGCTGCAGAGAGGCTTCTGATGAACATGCTGATTTTTTTTTTTTTTNGATGAAACTTTTGATTTTTTTTTTTTTTTTTTTTTCCCCCCTCTTCTTTAGATGATACTGCATGGCTTTGTTCTTTTCAGTTTTCTTCCTGTTTGGAGAACACCAAAAAAGTTAGTGTTTCTGGTACAGAACTAATATTAGTGAAAAGGAGTAGCTGGACATAGTCAATAGGTGTATTGCAAAAAAAACCCAACAAACAACCAAAACCCAAAAAAACCCAAACAAAACCAACACAGCAAACAAAACCATTAAAAAAAAAAAAAAAAAGGCAATGGAAAAATATTTTCATACAAAAAACCACCAGGCTAAACTTAAGCTTAAATATAGCTTGAGTCAATCACTTCAAAGTCCAGAGATGTCACAAACTTTTTTTTTTTTAAAGTTTGGCAATAACAATATTTGAAACATGGTAGCCATCACAGAAGAAGTATTGTTGTTTCTATTAATCATAGTTTGCCACACTTATTTTGTGCTGAATCTTCATACCCTGTTTGTTTTGTTCGCTCTTTTTCTCATTCAAATTTTTTTTTTTTTTTTTTTTACTTCCTTGAGCATAGGTAAGTTGGCTGTCAGCCCCAGGTCTTAGTGAAGTCAATGAATCTTCAGGTACTGCCAATGACTTCTGTGTATGGCAGAATCTTTTTTTACACAACAGTGCAAGGACCAATATAATGCTAATGAATTATATGCTTTAGCTTGTTGTAAGAATTTATTGCTTGGCATTATCCAATAGTGTCTTTTTCTTTTTTCCTAGAGTAAATACTTCTTTCTTCAGTACTTGCAACTTCTAAATCACGTATAATTGTCTTGCATACTGCATGTGCATTTTTCCTAGCTTTCCTTAAACAAACACACCCTCTTGCTTTTTTCCATTTTTTGTGGGCTGATTGCATTTTCCTTAGCATACTGTATTGGCAACCTCAACTATCAAAGTTAAACATGTTCAAGTGTTGTGTTGCAAAACTGCAAATAGCAACACTCCAGAATCTGGCTTGCGTTGTTCTCTTGCAGGATTATCATTGCAAGTGTTTCAAAGTTGCCTGGCTACTTAGTTTGAGGACATCAGTGTTTGTAACAGAACTAGGAAATAAATTATCCAACAACTTCAGTTCCTGATATCAAAATCACATTTCAGTACCCACAGGTAGTAGAAATGTTTTGATGTTTTCATTCATCATGCCTTAAGCTCTAGTTTAAGAAACAAGAAGGATTTTTTCTGCTACAGCTTCTGATATTGTTTTTGTGGTCTCTATTTACCTGTACCCTACACAATAACCATTTTAAGATGCTCCAGTTAATATTACTGGGTATTTACTTAAATGTCTGACAGAGTGAACTCATTTTTATGTTGTCTGGACAGCCTATAGCACATACTAAAGTCCTTTGTAAGGTGGCAGTAAAAAAAAAAAAAAAAAGCTGAAACATCCATATCAATACATAACAGTGAACCAGGAAGTCCTGAGTCATTCCTTGCCCAGTTGGGCAAACCTTTGATCTAGTAAAAAAACCTAGCATCCAAACACACTGTTATTTTTAGTGCAATTCATAAATTACTTCAAACAGTATTTTGAAAGAAGACTAGATTTAGCACATTAAGATCCTTGAGTTTCTGTATTTTGTGGGTCTTTCCCTTGGCACATTTTCATTCCAAAGCCAAGAAAAGCATTATGCCTTACTATTTATATCTATTGTGCTTTTTGGGGGACAATGCCATGGCCTTAAAAAAAAAAATTATTCAAAGATGTCTGTGTATTGTTTTATTTGTATAGTTATTTCCATAGGAATTCTTCCTTTTTTTCTTTTCAATTAATATTCTTATGGTTACTATAGACCTGTCTAAAGTCCTGTGAGACTTGGGTAGATTTGGTCTAATTGACTTGTATTCTCATAGCAGCCTAAGCAAAACTGGCTGCTGGCTTCTCCTCGTCCTGCCCTGTTCTTCCAATTTCTCCCACCTCTAGCTGCACAGCCTCGCTCCTTTTGCTTTGGTGCTAGATTGTGTGTGTTAGGTTCTGGGAACCATTCATTTGTGGGAGTGGAGAAGAGCACACGAGCTAGTCTGTCACTAGTTGAACCTGCTGAAATAGCTCAGCTCAGCCATGTGAGTCCTGCAGCCAAGGCAAAGGAGCAGTCTGGGCTTTGTGGCTGGGGCAGGGCAAGAGGGTTGGGATCCTGACAGGGGTGAGGCTGGCTTTGTCTGATGTGGAATCACAGCTTCTTCAGTTTAGCGTTTATATGATGAAGGTTAAAACTGCTCATTTGTTTGTCATTTGCGTCTTTAACACTAAGGTTGAAAATAGGTCAATACAGTGAAGTTCTAGACATGCAAGCAACATGTATACAAAGCATGTATTAGCTTTGTAGGTATTTAACTTTCCATAGTAACTCCTACTGTGTGGCATGTGCAAGGAACACAAAGCAGTTCACACAAAGTAGGTTGCTTGAGATTTGTTGCAGTAGAAGTGTGGATACAGGAGCTGCTCATAAGGAAGAGGTGGCACACTATAAATTTGCATCCCATACTGCTGTCCAGTAAACTGTTCCTATATTTAGATCTTTAAATTTATTTAAGCTGCCAACTTCTCCATTTCAGCCAGTAAAACTTTGGCCACAGGCTGCTCCAATCTTTTTATAATATAATGAATATAATGTCTACACTGGGATTTTATCACCTTTTCAGATATTAAAAGTAGTGGAAAGATTTGAAAATAAAATGTTTTCTTTCTCTCTGAACCAAACTTGCAAAACCATTTGAAAAGCACTATGAACTTGAGGAAAAAGTGGGAATAAGTCAGTCTTTGGGGCTCTGTTGTTCATAAGAGTTTTTCTAACTACTTAGAATTAAAATACATATATTAAAGGATGACTATTTTGTCATGATTATTCATTATTCTTTATGATTTCAGCTGCCTTTCTGTCTGCAGAAGATTGCAGATTGGTACTCACTGTATATTCTAGAGCAGCTCTTCCTAATTTTGGAGCTTGACTTTTATGGATGGGTTGGCTGACATGGATGGGCTTTATTGAAATACATTATGGTGCTTGTGTGTTTATACTTGCAAAACCATGAGAATGCACTCATTTTGTTAAAAATTCTTGTGTGCCTGGATGGCCCTCAACGTGCTTATCTTGTGGACCAAGTGCAGGGAACATGTTTCTATTTTCTCTCTCTCTCTCCAACTTGTACATGGCATATACATCCAAAGCAAAAGAGGGGGAAAAAAAAAAAGGCACTTCTGAATTTCTGACAACATTCGGAAAGCACTCTGCTTTTGATTCAAAGTAAAACAATCCTATTAAGATAAAATGTAGTGAAAAACACATGCAGGAGAACAAGTAATGTCTGGTTTCCCAGGAACGTGTCCTGTATCCCAAACTGTGCTGAACCTCAGCATGCGCATGTGCTCACTCTTGCCTGCTTGGTTGGGAACGAGCAATGTTCTGTGGGGAAAACAATCTGAATGGCAAATACCCCACAAAGGCAGAGCACTGAGGAGCTGTGTGGGCGCAGGTCGGCCAGCAGGCTGTAAGGAGCTGGGAACTGTCAGACTTGTAGTGCAGTGTTTCTGCCAGTGGGATGATGGACTTACTCTTTTGAACTTGTTTTGCTTAGCTCTCCACTCTCCCAAAACTTGTAGGAGCTTTGTATCTCTGATATCTCCAGCTCTCTAAAGCTTGCTGTTAGGAGGAACCATGGGTTGAAAAAGAGTTCCTCTTCATCAGGCAACTAAAATGGTTTCAACAAGAGCTTTAATTACCAACTGTGTGGCAGAAGGAGAATACAGTTCAAAAAATGTAAATAATTTGTTTAAAAAAATATGTGCTCTTGCTTGGAGTAAAAATACACCTTTTAAAAAATATGTCTGGGGAAATAAAGTGAAGGCTACAACTGGGCTATTTTGGATTAAGCAAGAGATAATATTAGTCTAGTATGTGACAAATATACTAAGTAAATACCATCTTTTCAGTAGGAAATATACAAGAAATAAAGTCCAGGAAGAGCCAAGGCAAAATAAACAAACAGAAATGCAGCACTAATTTAGTCTAAGATGTTAGTTGTTATCAGAAGTGTTGCTCAGTGGGTACCAATAGTGATAATAGCTTCTATACCATGGAAACGTAATTTAAAGGACAGAGGATGTGAATTGTTCCAGCCTTTAAAAAGGGAACTGATGATGATCTGTCTTAATCAACTTCTTATGCTTTTATCCACATTTAGTTCCATGTTAAGGTGATTTAAAATATTTTTGGTAAACCAGAAGACTATTTCTTTATTGCAGCAGCATGGTCAGCGTGGCTTATTGTACCTTTTATTTTTTATGCAGCTGAGTGTAACTAAGCTCCTAGTCAGATCTTTTTGCTGGATGCATAAAGTGAGTAACTTTTGTAGTAACTGTGGGTAGTTTTTAAAAAAATGAAAACCAAAACCCCAAACATGTTCACTAAAGTGCTAATGAAAGGCATGACTCAATCCCTATTTGTGGATGGGCTTATAGTACCACTTCCTCTTGTTTGGTTCCATGCCTGGAGCAGTGTGTGTGAAGTTCAGAGATCTTCCCATTTAGCCTTCCTTTTTCTTTTTCTTTTTTTTTCTTTTTTTTTTTTTTTTGCAACAAAATTATTGAACTTGCAAAGAAAAATATCTATAGATTTCCTCCCTTAGAACTACTTGAATCCCAGATTTCTTTCTATTGAAAGACAGACTCACATTCAATTAATATCTTTTTAAAATATTTATAGTATGATACTAGTGAAAATATTTTCCAGTGGTCTCCAAATGTTCCAAAGTTAATCAGATTTTCGTTGTAGTATTCTGCAGAACATATGCTAATGTTGCACCAAATCAAGTTTAAATCAATTATCACCAGTCATTTTTAAACCAGCTTATAAAGGAAAATATTCTATTTATATAGCAGTCAGGGCTTCTGATCATGATTTAGTTGAGGGGTTGTAATATACCTGCTCAAACAAAATCTTTCATAAAGATGTCAAGCTGCATACTTACTGTATGTGTTAATTCTAAAAGTTTACAGTCACAATTTCACATGCAAGAAATAGAATTAAGACTTACCATGCTGGTAGCTATATTGCTGTTTGTTGGCTGCATACGAGAAAGGAGTAGGCACCACAAGCAAATATGGAATAGCTTCTCTTTAGGGAAGCCATTTGCTAGGTACTAATTATAGACTGGTTTAAAATCTTTGGAATAAGTAATATTTTTCATTAAAACTATGGGTATTCTTGTTGTTTGTGCAGATGTCTTAACCTGCTTTGTGTCTTGCTAAATTGTTGATATTGCCTTTTTGGCAGCTGTTTTCACGTGATCATACGTTGAGAAAGTGTTTGTGTTGTATTTGTTACCTTTCAGTTTCATTTCATGGGAAGGAGAGAGATGGGAAAGACACAGACATTAAAGAAATTATAGTCTCCAAACAGCAAGACTAGGTTTCTATGGAATGATTTGGGATGTGATTAAACAACTGAACAAATAATTAAAATATAAGAACTTTCAAGCCTTGTTCTACTCTATTGTGACATGAATCTCCAGTAAGAGGACTTCTCATCAGGAAAAGATCTTAAAAATCAAGTCCCATGTTATTGTCTGAAATTGGAAAATGTTAAACGTGAAGAAGACAGCTCTTTACATCACAGCTACCAAGCTAATTTCTAAAAAAATTTGGTTCTAAGTTTGTCATGACAGTAAATACTTTATAGAATGTCCATGTAGCACAACATAATTATGATTCGGAATCTATGGCTTTTGTTATGCATCATGCATGCACATATGCAGTCTCCCTGTCTTCAGATGGTGAAGATTGCCTAGAGCAAACATTACTTACAAGGGTAAGGCAAGATTTTGAGTCTTTGGTTGTTTTGTAAAATAAGTACATCCAACTTTTTTTTTTTTTTTTTTTTTTTTTTTTTTTTTTCTTTTTTTTCTTTTCCATGTAGGGCCTGCGTTACTGATCTTGGAACAAACAACTTAGTGTATTTCCAAGAAAAATACATCTGTGGACTTGGCTGTTGAGAATAATTGTAAAAAGCTCCAAAGCATTCCATAAGGGAGAGGGTAGAATGTATCAAATATTTTGTATGGAGCCTACCTTGGAATGATAAATGTTTTTCATGTTACAGTGGAGATGTAGCAAAGAATAATTGAATACCTTTTTCAGGTTATATCTGTAATACTATGAATGGATGTGGAGACACTGATTTAAGTAATCATTGCCTGTTATTTCCACTTTCATGTTCTATGTACTTCTGTATTGTGTCAAGAAGTAAAATGGAATTCAAACCTGAAAGATAGATGTTAAAATTACTTAAATACATGTTTTTCTTTGGAGAATATACTCATCTTCGTACTCAGAAAGTAAGTAATTCCATGTATTAAAGAAGAAAAAATTTGCATTGCATTGAATGTAGTTTAATCATACTTAGTATCTTGGGACATGGAATAAACCCCATATATTTCACAGTTTTGGGGAAAGTGAAATCACTACCCTTGAGAGGTTAAGAGGTCCAATTTTATCTGCAAAGTGGTGTTTTTCTTTTCAGTATGCTCAGGACTGTGGTCGGTACTTGGCCAATGCAAATAAAACCTCCTCTTTATACACAGCCTACAAAATAACTTGGAATATGCCACAATGGAGGCAGTGAGAGTAGGAAGTGGAAGAGGAGGACTTGACCACTTCTTTAAGATTGCATTCTGCCTGAGTGCAATGCCTGATTTGTATTTGTTCCCTTATTTTCCTGTTTGCTTATCTTGGCAATAGTACAGTTTGATACTATAGTCTGATGTGGAGTAGGGGGGAAGGACATATTTCTGTAGCTTTCATTAAAGGAAGCTTTTTCCCAAAGACAATTTGGTTATGGTTTCTTTGGCCTGCTTGCCACAATCATTTCTAAAGGCTGCTTATGAGATGTACTATGTTATTAGCATACTCAGTATGCTAATCTCTGTATAGATGACCTTGTTTGATCATGTTGAAATAGGAAAACTTCAAAATATTTTCCTTTATCCAGTTCCTTAATCTGAATGAGAGTGATGGACAAAATATGAACACTTGGTTGTTTGATCATAAGTTAAGCTACTCTTATAAGCTGTCATTGCCCTTTATTTTAACTCTTTATTGAAAGCAGCTTTTGAAGTGTTGCCTGTCAGTGCAGGAAGGCTGCTAAGAAGAACATTCATGAGAAATTATTTTTTGCTTATGAATGTAAAGATTAGGAATGCAAAATGAGCTGCCCATTTTCTTTGAGAAATACAAAATGTCCTTATTGCCTGTTATCAAAGGATAAAACAGGATCTCTTTTTTGAAGTCTTAATGTCTTTATCCTAGTGGCTAATAACTGAGTATGCCTTTAACAGTTGGAAATCTAATGTTTAGACTGAGAATACCTTAAAGCTTTAAAAAATTTGTAACCTTCAGGTACCCCTGATTATTATAACAACTATGTATGCATACAAAGGCTTGTGATTGTTGTGTAGGACTTGGTTCCATTTACAGTACAAGTCTCACGTAAACTTTTCTAATCAGTCTTTTAAGAATTTGCGTATTTGTATTCTCTGTAAAGATAACCCAGCATTTTATTTTTTGTCAGGTTGCTAAAGTCTTTGTTTCAATCTGCTGTTCTTAATACAATTTGATCTCATAGCTTCTGCTAGGAATTGTGAGTGTTTGGGGTTTTTTTTCCCTTGGTAGCTTCTCAATTCCCTTTCTTTTTTCTTTTGAAAAGGGATTTTTGTGGTAGAGAAAGGCATGACTGTCTTCATAGTTCCAGTAACATTTAATTTCCCTTTCCTAGATGCTATAAATAGGAGATTATTTAGTTTCAATTGTGTGAGTTTGCTTAAATTTGGTAGAAAGTCTTAATGTTGGACTTCACGTTTCTTGTAGAACTCCTGATTGTTTATTCATGCAAATAATATCTTTTTGCATACTGTGACTCTCAAATGATTGGTAGTCATCAAATAAGCCTTGTTTTGTACATTTGTTTGCAATATTTGTATGTTGATATTGATATAATAGCAAAGGTAAAGATCTTTGTCTTTTTATTTTAGGTATTTATTACATCAAAAATGGAGTAGGATATGGTCTTTTAAGTCATTGTCCCTTATCTGTCAAAATCCCAAGCAGCTTTCCATGCAGCTGCACTGTTGGCAGAAAAAGGGGTTTATTTCAGTTGCTGTTCTGACAGCTATTCCTGCGTGTCACAGCAATAAAATAGACATAGATCTAATTCTGACCTGGACTGTTGGAAGAGAATGCTTGTGCAGCCCCACAGCTGTAGCCACGTTACGGGATAGAATTGCTGACTGACAGGGCAACAGCCTCCTCCGCAGCTTTCTTGTCCTTACTCCATTAGATGCATGGGACGACCTGTAGGGCAAGAAGAGTATCTGGGTCCGTTCTGCAGAGATCTCAAACTCTTTGAATGCAGAAGAAAAATTTCCCTGTATCCTTAGTAGATTTCCTAGCTAGTAGGCTTTTATGCCTTTTTGTAATTAAAATGAAAGGAAGAAATGCTTCTTCCCACAAATGCTGCTGAGGAGTCTGCTGTGATAATCTGACCCTAGGACCAAATCAATAGGTTGCCAGACTGTACGCTCCACTTCATCATTGTAAAGTGGTAGGTGTGGGTGTATATGTCTCTTCTTTTTTTTTTTACCTCTTTTTTTGTTTTTGTTTTATTTTTCTTCCTTTTCTCTCCTAGCCAGAGACCCTCTGAGAAGTACAGAAATACATTGTTGTTGCTTTATTGATTTGGTAGAATTCTAACTCTTGTTTTAGTTAGCCTTTTATGATAGGTAATGTGCATATATATATGAGCATTGGGTGTGTATTAATAATAAAAAAAAACAAAACAGGGGACATGACTCAGCTTGATCTTGGCAGTGCTAGGTTAACAGTTGGACTTGATGATCTTAAAATTCTTTTCCAACCAAAATGATTCTATGATTTTTATCTCCTTTTGCTTTATAAAGGCATTTTCTTGCTCTGTTTTTTTGTTTCTGGTCCATGTTTTAGTCTATTTCTTTTTTATTCTTCTTTTAAAAATCTTTTTTAAAATATTGGATCTAGCAGATGTTGCAAGTAAGTGGTTTTCTCTGTAAACAAAAGGCCCAGGTGATTTTGTAGATTCAAGGAGGTTAGCAAAGAGGAGAAGAGAACAGTTTTGCAGGGTAGTGGTTAAGAGGGTTTCTTTGCTCTCAGTGTTTCCCTTGTGCTGTAGAGTATAGTCATGGCTACATCTTTTGATGAACACTGAAAATTATGTATTTTAGATGTAGTATAAGGCTTCAATATGATTTTCTATTTTTTTTTTTTTTTTCCAAGAAACTTGGGTATTTGAGCTAAGGTGGAACAGGTCAAATACTTCAGAAGCAGTATGAATATTCAAGGCTATCATTCAGCTGTCTTGTTGGCTAAACCTTACTAGGTTTAAGAGATAAGCCAACAGACCAAGGAGGACTGTGATTTTTATGAGGTGTATTGGTTTAGTGACAGGGACAGTCATCCTAAGTGTACTCCTGTTCCCCATTTGAGAAAGGAAGTTCAGTTGAATGGATGGTTCACTTTTCTTCCCTTGTGTTTCCTGTTTTCTTCTACTTTACTTATTTGCATGCTTGCCATCCAGTTCTGTTAGGTCAGTGTAACTCTAGAGTAATCTCATGAAATTTTTGTGAACTTTATAACTAATAGCGATATTTCTTTATATCGGTGTGAATGGGAACAGTTTCTTGTTCAGGGCTGTATATAGCATTTGAATGTTTCTAGAGGGATGCATTCAGGTGAACAGCAATTCTAGCTTGTTAGACAACTACTGAAAACCTAGGATTTTTTTTCATCAGTTTTCCTAAGTATGCGAGCTCATCATCTCTTGGGAATGTTGATGAAGAGTTTCAGTGTGTTTATGTGTAATTTACCTTATTCATGCTTCCATTGATTTCATTTTTTATTATTTTTTAAATCTTTTTAAAGGTATATTTTTTATTAACCTATATGGATATTGTTGTGACACTAACCTAAGTCTCAAAGTGAAAAGTATTGTCACTTGACAACTTCATCCATCTTTACTTGAGCAAAGCATTACGTGGCTGGTGTCTTTTCACTGTGCTAAACTTTTATAGCTGTATCCCATGTTGCTTGAGGAGCAACATTGCACACAACTGTGGCATGAAGGATGGCTTATGTAGGTTGACTTCCAGTTTCCAATGAAAGGTTCTTCTTCTTTCTCTGTTGTTGTTTGTTTGTTTGTTTGTTTGTTTGTTTTTTTCTTGCATAAGATACCCACTTTATTAAATTCACTTGATGGACTAGCCCTAGGAATTTGTGAGAATAGTTTCAGCCAGGAGGCTGTTGTCTGTGGAGCACTCTGTCTCCTTTTCTGGGATGACAGCAATGTGAGTAGTGAAAGAAGCAGGAGATTATGAAAGCATCAAGGACAGTTTCATGTCTAAAATATTAGAAGCTACCCTAGAGTATGAAGTAATTTCTTGTACTTTTAGTCCCTATGATGCCAGATGAGCCATCTACCTATTCTTTGGAAAGGTGGTCTTAATTTTCTAGCTACCCTACATGTGGCTTTAACCTTACTTGCAAAAGAATTAGGCATTCAGTGTTGTAACAGAAATAAATGAAACCATTTGAACGCCTGTAGTATTGTGTAAAACTAGGTACTTTAAGATGATAATGCAGATGGTTTGGGAACTTAAATATTCAAGACTAAGATATTGTAGTGTTAAAAAGTGCTCTCTACAGTTCCTCATTTATAGTAAAACATTTATAAAGATTTTGTGGAGATTTTACCATGTTAATGAATTTCTCTTGCTGTGGTGATGAGCATAGTAGATAAAGTCCGTAGGAAGTTAATAATTCACAAAAGGTTTTTAGTGATGTGAAATAAATAAGGCACAGGGTATTCAGTTGATGAGGAGAGGAGAAAAATACTGATTAATTGACAGTTAAGCTTTTTGTTTTAACCTGAATAAGGTGGAGTCTTGGTTAAAATACTATGTGGTGATGTAGTTAAAGGTTATTTTCTAAGGCACCTGTGTAAGTAGGTTAATAATGATTGCACATGGAACACTGCTTGTGATACTGCCTAACTTCATAGTCTTATACAGAGTAGACAATATTATTGTCTGTTATAACTTCCTAGATCTAAATCAATTATCTTTATAGATTACTGTATCAATATAATTGATATTAAAATCTTCTCAGGGTTGGAATTACCTTCACTTTGCTCCTTTCTATAGCATAGATTTCTCCATTTCAGTCAAAAATAGTACTGGCACTGGTATCCTTAATTACATTGGATAGTCGATAAAGCAGGCGTGGTATGCACTTTGCCAGTGAGCATTGTTTGCTGGCAGCATTTCTTTGTAACTTGGAAATCAGCTTCAACTTCAGGTCTTCTCCAGTCATTACTGGCTCCATTTGTGCTCTCTTAATTCTGATTGCTCCCTTGTCATGGCTTACACCTGATGTTTGCCTTCCTTGATCCCTCTTTGCAGAGTTTGCTTCAGCTCAAATGTCTTGTCCAAGTGTGGTAGTGTTCTCTCCTTCTGGATCTTCTACCTTTATGTTTGCTCTCTACTGGCACCTGGATGAATTGGGAGTACTGGGGAAAGATGCCCTACTTTTGGTTCTAACTGGCACTGTAACATTAAAAATGGGTAGTTAAAGCAACTTGTAGAGTATGTTGTTCTGTGTAGACAGATAAGTTGAGAGAAATTATCTTTGTACTTATTGAACTTATGTACACATGGAAAGTTTTCAAAAGCCTGTTGTTTATCTGTATTTGGGTAGAGTTAAAGAAGAACCATAGTAAAATGTACAAACTGGTACAAAGGCCTCCTGTCACATTTCAATTACCAATTTGAATATATGAGGTACTACTTGTAATTTTTGTTAGAGGAAAATATTCTATGTTACTACCTTTTAACTTTGTTTCAGAAATGTTTGAGTCTTTTTTCTTCTGAAGCTTCCCCAAATATCCTAGGCAATTGTATGACAAGGTAAACCTCATTTTAGCAAAAATTTTAGCAGCTGGAAACAGGAACTTATAAAGGCAAATAATGGGCAACATATATCATCACACCGTGTCTCAGCTTGATGCAGGTTTTTTAATGTTATTATTTTAAAATATTCTTCAATAAAATTTGTTGTACAATAGTAGAATAATTGTGTACCATTAAAATTATACTGTTCTCAGGCTTAATATGGAGGACTGTGTGCTTAAAAGTTGGAATTTCAGGCATATATTAGGTTTAGTTTAAATTTTAAACATAGCTTTTTGTTTCTCTATAGGATCAGTGTCTCAGTACTTGCAAATGGTTTCGTTGGAGAAAACAGTTGGCTGTTTTCAGTTACAGGCAAATACAAAAATGTAGACTGTAGATTGCTCAAATGTGAGATTATTAAGGATTTTTGCTTACAATAACATTATTGTATCAAAACTATAATCTTGGCAGTGTTTCTCTAGACATATTTGAAATTGGCTACACCCATCTTTTGGCTACATAACACAGGGCTTTAGTTCTTAGGACTGAATTATATTTACAGGGATGATGCAGCCAATTTCCCTGTTGTTGCATCATCTGTTTCAAATGACTTATTACCCATGTGTTCATTCCTACAACACTGGTTGCTGCCTTTTTGAAATTCATAGTCCTTCACCATTAAATGCTGTTTCTTCTGCAGACAAGGAAACCTTTTGCAGTTGCAATAGATATCTCAGGAACTCACTTCCATGTATCTAGAATGAAGTATTGCTTTGAATGATCAAGTTCTAATGATGAAAAGTTTACTAGCTTGTTTAGAGATTACACAATACCTCCATATTAAGAAAGACTAATAAAATGTTTCAATAAAGTGTTTAAAATTCATTCTTACATAGAAGAAATCATAATATTTTTGGTAAATACTTCATCTAAAAAGTGTAGTCTGTACTGGAATAAGACAGGGCTGTCTGGGCCAGTATCCTGTTCCCCAAAAACAAAGGCTTGGTAAGGAAGAGAGGTTATTAACTAGGATGATAACAAATGACATGTCACTAGAGCACACTCCAAGCCTCTCAAAATGAACAGTGCATGCAGTTCCTGAGCTATAAGTGCGGTCATTGCATTTAATAGGCATGATATTTTTTTTTTTTCCATGAATGTTTACTGCTTTTTGAACCCAGTGTAACCTTTTAGTATCCATAACGTTTCGTTGTAAGAATTATCATGATCTAAATTTACACTGCGCAAAGATCCACTTCTGATGATGCTTTTGCACCTGTCATATAGTAAATTAATTTGGTGTGTCCTAGAGAGTGAACAATCTTTCATCCTTGTATTGTTCAGAATACTACAGCCAGAGTTCTTAATACAGCAGCATATTAAAAATAGTTAGCTTTCATGAAGTTTTTGGGATGCAATGTAGTTGCCCCTATACTGTCTATAAAAGTAATGTGTGCAGTTTCATATCAAATTTTTAATGCACTTTTTTTTGTTCTGACATTAAGTAACTGTTGCTTCTGTATCCTGTTTTCAGCCACTTTTGCTATGGAGTATGTCAGCATAGCTTTGATCAAAGGCATTGGTTTATTCTAAAGAATACTTTAAAATAAAATATGTATCTAGGTTGATGATTCGTTGCAGTTGAGACAGCACTGTTTGAAAAGAACAACATTATTAACTTGGATAGAAATGGTGATGGGCTTTTAACTGCAAATGTGCTGCCAAGCTGTGTGGCAATGATTGCTCCGTATAATACATTTTATGAAATTATTTCAGATAGCTTAATTTAATCTGTTTGTTGTCAGGCTTTATCATTTGTGGGAGGTTTGGGGTTTTGGGGTTTTTTTGTAGCTCAGTAGTTGTTGACCTACTTGTCTATTTTATAAATAAAAACATTTTTTTCTCCTTTATTGACAGTCTACCTATGTAAACTGAAACATAGTATTTGACTAAGAAATTTTTCAAATAGTTTATATCCTCTTGGAAGTTTTCATATGAATTTTCAGTTAGAGCAGGAAGGCCAAATGATGTAAATGTTATGAAAAGCAGATGGGAGATTTAAAAGGCAGTGAAATATAAATGGAATGAGGAGCTTTTGATATTGAACACGTGCTTGCTGTCAAACATCCATTTAATTTACTTGTTAAAATGGCTAGCCATTTTTTGATACTTCCTTTTTCTGTCTTAAATGGAATGGAAAAATATCATTTGATTGACCTAGTTTATCTTCTAGATTTAAACTAGGTTAAATTAAAAATACAAATGTTAATTTCCTTCAAAGGTGCTGAATAAGCTGTTTTAATTATGAAAACACTTATTTGGTAACTAGAGGTCTTTAAATTTAATTTCAGCAAGTTATTAATATAGATTTAATTTGTAATCTTTTTATTTTCTATGAATAAAGTATAATAGAGATCCTGTATCACTTCTTCCATTGAGTTGGAAAACATTAAGTGGACATAAATTTCATTTGTAGAATGTGGTGTGATACAGCTGTGGAAAGATAATCCTATTCTAGGTATCACTGTATAAGAGAACACTTTATTATAATACATATTTACCTTTTTTTAAGTTAATTTTTAGCACATTAAATCTTTCTAATTCTATTTGAATTGCTGCGCTTTTTTTGTGTGTTTTTTGTTTGTTTTTTTTGTGGGGTGGTGTTTTGTTGGTTTGTTGTTGTTGTTTTTCCTTTAAATGAGTTGACAATTCTGGTTCATTTTAGCACCTGCCATGTTATGCTTTTGACTTACTGTTTTGTAAATGTCTGTAAATGTCATTTTCAGATGCAGTTTTGACCTAACTCAGTCCCCTCTCTAACTTTCATAATTTGTGTGCGTCTCCTTGATTGTAGTTTGACTAATGGGGTAGTGCTGGCATTGTCATCTTAGTTCTTACACCTTAGTCTTGGTTTTCAGAACCTTGCTGCATTCTTGTTATTATGCAGATTATGCTCAAGTCTGTTGCAGGCTTATGTCTACTTACAGTACATTTGCTACCCTTGCATAATTTCACTAAATGACATACAAATAAAAGAGAAGATAAATCCCAGCTATTTTGTACTGAGAAGAATGCAGACTGGTTGCTTTTTATTTTCTTCTCTTTTAGTGAATAGAGAGTGGTAATGAATGAATGAAATGATTGCTTTGGCTTGCTTTTTTCTTAAGACTTGGAATACGTCTTAAAGGTTTTTCCAAGTATTGACTATTGAATTACTCTGGGGAGTGCTTTTAATCATATTTTTGTCCAGTGTCAAGTAGGCTATATTATATAAAGAAGTTTTCCTGAAAGATTTTATCCAGTTTTCAAGTTTTGTTTTCTTTTGTATTTTATGATGTTTTAAATAGCTGTGGGGTTTTTTTGCTGTGTAAGTATGTAGTATGTCATGTTGTTTATTGGAAGATTAAGGTAAAGTTTTGTAGGAACTCTGCTTTTATTACTTATTTATAAGTTTTATTACTTCTAAATTGTTCATTTTGCTCTGCTGTGCGTACAAGTCTAAATGTACACTGTTAAATTTCCAAGATAAAAGTTTTTTTGAGAAAATCTAATGTTAAATAAGGAGCAAAACTTCCTTAACTTACACTTTCACTTGGTGCTTTATGTATCAATTATCTTTATACTAAGAGGTCAAATGTTAAAAGCTTTCTGACAATTTGACATACGACTTTTTGACATTAACTAGCTGCTTGTTCATTTTGAAGAAGCTTACCTCCGATTAAATTTGCCTAGTTGCATGAAGCCTCAAACTATGTAAATCTGGAGCCCGTCATTTCCTGTGATTGCTGAATTCAGCACATGCTATTGAGAATGCTGTATTTTCAGAGGCTTTTTGTATTCTGCTCACGGTGTTTGCTGAGCAGGAGCTGTAGCTAAAAATAACTAAAATGCATTTTTCTGTTTCTCTTTCTTTCTCGCTGCAGGATGACGTAGCTTTGCCAAGGATTTATCAGCTAAGCAGAAAATGAGCTTAACATCCTGGTTTTTGGTGAGCAGTGGAGGCACCCGCCATAGGCTGCCACGAGAAATGATTTTTGTTGGAAGAGATGACTGTGAGCTGATGTTACAGGTAATTGCATCAGCCTTCCATGTGCAACTGCTCAAATAGTGAACTTAATGGACCAGTTTCATATCTATTTTGAAAATTAAATTCCCCAGATGTTGGGGGAGTGATTTTGGTTAATCTTTTGTCGTCTTAGAAAAAGTTAGTTCTGAGATATTGCTATCAAGCACACAGTTACTGTTGAAGTGCAGAGGATCACATTTTCTTCATATAAATCACATATAGAATGCAAGAATAGATGAAACAGATTTTGCAATATGGATGCTTTTGAAAAGAGCTTTCTTTTCTGCAACTTGTAATCTAATTTAGTAATATGACTTGATGTAACTCTATCCCCATGTCCTGATCTTGTTGTAAAAAGGCAAATTAAATTAGTAGAGAAGAGTATTCCTCTATCTCTAAGGAAGTTGAATGACTCAGTCTCAGTAATGGTTTCAGTAGAACTGTAAAAATACAAGTCTTAGTCAAAATAGTTTGATACTTCAGTAGCTTCCTCAACTTTCAGGTTCACTATGCGGAACTCTTAGAAGTATGTAACTGTATTGTTATGTAGCCTTATTGCATGCACTTAACCCTATCAAAGCTGTAGTCCTCTGAGCTGCTTCTTTCTAGTATATATATTTTTGAATGGTTAGTGGTAATATTTTGGGATTTTCTTCTTGATTTCTTGTCTTTGATTACTATAGAACTCTTAAGAAGATTGTACTTCAAAACTAAGATTCTCAACCCATCATGCCATTCAATAAAATATTTTCTTTTGGGTTTTTTGTTCCCAGTAGTTGTATATGCAGCCATTAACAGTCAAATTAGAATCTCACTTTCAAATGAAATGCCTAGAAACCTATTTTCATGTGTATTGCTCAGAATGTAATATCTCTAATAAGCTACATTTGGCTGTCAACCTCAGGAGGCATCCAGAGGTTTTACTGGTGATGGAAATATTTTGTCCTGTTAGAAAGTAGTTGAAAATACTCATAATTTCTCTTTAAAGACAGGCAGTATGATGTCTTAGTGATTTATGAGGGAAGTATTAAAACAAAACCAAACAAAAAAAAACAAACACAAAAAACCCCAACACCAAAAGCAACCAAAAACCCCACCCCCATTGGTTCCTCTCCAGAAGATTATAATAAAAAAAATGCTTTTATTTTACCACTAGCTTGTTGGAATGGGTTCTTGTCCCTGAATAAGGGAGCCTTTTCTTCCTTCTTTCTCCTCTATGCCATCTCCTGTCAGTGGTTGATCAGTCCTTAGAGAGAAGCTGAGTACTCAAACTTTATTATTTTCTGTTACAAAGCTTCAGTCATCATCACCTTTGAAAGTAACTGCCCCGTTGATTAATATTCTGAACAGATTCCAGTAATTTACAAATGTTATTTGTTGAATATTGACCTCAGATGTAGTAAAAAGAATCAAGGGGCCTGGTGATTTTCAAGAATATTCTCTTTAGCCTGCTGTTATGTTAGGTCTACATGCCAGCATGACTGTAACACCACATACTGCTGAAGGGGGAGGAACCCACCAAAAGAGAAGCTAATAATGTGTTCTTGTTCTGTCTGTATAGCTCTTTGTGTAGGACCTTCCTTTCCACTTTTGACAACTTGGTTGTTCTCTTACTGCAAAGCATGTGGACAATGCATGATAAAGAAAGCAGAATTTAATGCTTTTATTCATAATCTCTTGACAGAAAACATGTTATAAAAGCCTTATTAAAAAGCATTCCAACTGTGTTGCATGCTTGATACCTAACCACTGCTCTTCTAACAGAGGTTTTGTTCATGTCTGGGAATACATATTTGCTTTAACTGGGCTATTTTGTAAATAAGCTCAAACATAGTGTGCAGTCTTTGTATTTATCTAGCTGCTCCAATGCATTACCCTGCTTGTGGATAAATACCACACTTTCCCCTTCTGTCACCAGTATGTTAAGAAAACTTTTTGAATTTTGATGGGGGAATAATCTTCAAGGTGAAAAGTTCTACATTATTCACATTATTCATAATATCAAAATTATTTCCAAAGAAGAATACTCTTATTTTCTGTATTCTGAACACTTTCTTAGTAGTCTGAATTGGATTGAAGAGTCTGTCTAAAATAACGCTAGTCACGAATTTATTTTAACTGAGGATGGAGTTTTCCTCTTTGTATTCATGCAGCTCTTAGCACAGTAATTGTGCGACTTTTATTATTTTTGCAGTCATATATAAATCTTTGTACTGGATCTGCCTGGGATGGAGTTAACTTTCTTGACAGAAGCCCTTACGGTACTATGTTTAGCATTTGTGACCAAAACACTGTTGATAAGACACCAGTATTTTAGCTGTTACTGAAGGGTGTGTGCAGTTTCAAGGCATTCTCTCTTTCTTGTTCTGCTCCTTCTACACACACATGACTATATTGGGGATGCATAAGAAGTCGAGAGGGAGCACAACCAGGACAGCTAACCCAAACTGACCAAAGGGCTATTCCATGCCATATGATGTCATGCTCAGCAATAAGAACTGAGGGAGGGGGCTTTGGGGAAGCTCAAAGATTTGCTGGGCATTGGTCTGCTTGTGGGAGGTGGTGAGTGATTGCCTTTGCATCCCTTGATTTGTTTTATTTCTTCTTTCTTCTTCCTCTTTCCTTTGCTGCTTAAGCTATCTTTAACTCTACCATGAGTTTTCTTGCTTTTGTTCTTCCTACTCTCCTCCTTATCCCACTGGGGCAGGGGGTAGTGAGTGAGCAGCTGTGTGGTGCTTAGCTGCCAGCCAGAGCAGCACAGTCTTATAAAAAGTAATTTTGATAGTACTTAAATTTGAATGAAAGGCTGCAATAACAAATCAGAAGGAAAAACAGCATTTGAAAGATTGGCACAATCTTTGCACCTGTAAAGATAGTGTGCAATGAATAAAAATGTGTCCAATTATATGCAAGTAATCTGAGCCTGAGGAGAACCTGAATGTTCTGCAGAATATCAAGTATTTCTCTAAAAGCCCCAGACTTCAGTTAATCATTCTTACAATTTCAGAAGATATGACAAAATATCATGAAGCTTTAAAGATCTTTTTGTGTCCTTTCCATTTTAACATATTTTTAATAGGAAGTAACACTTCCTATTATAAAGATATTATTATAAAGATAATAAAATATTGATTACTAATACAATATGTATTTAAATAACATAATTGAAAGAAAATCAGAAATTTTCCCCATAACCTAAGTAAAGATAGGGTATTTCTTGTGCTTGCATTGCTGCATGACTTGAGTGTGGAAAAGGGTAATCTCTGCTTGACGTTATAGGCTCAGCAGAACACCCACATCAGTGAATTTGCTATTACTGTGATAGCTTGCTTTCACTTGAAGAAAGGTTACTAAGTTAGAAAATGAACTATACTGGTATATCTTCATCTACCATTAAGAACACTTAACTGATGTAGTATACTAGTGCAGCTTAGATTGGCATGGACCTTGTTCATTTGTCTGTCTCTTCCATAATTCTTCCCTCCCCCTTTATATCCTGCCCCCTCAAGACTGCAGAGGAAATTAGCTCAAATGAAAAGTCTAAAAGTAACATGGTTAACTATAAACAAGAGGACTGATTTCACTTCTTTGAGGAGAAAGTGAAGTAGTCAAAAGATGGCATGGAAAGGAAGAATAAGGAAGTAAATTGAAAAGGAGGAAGAAAAATAATATTAGCAAGTCTCGAGAAATCAAGAAGGAATGAGATAATAAACGTGGGATTCTGAGAAAAGAAAGCATTTCCTTAGGATTCAAGATCGCGTGTTCTGATGCCTTGAACCGGCTAATGCACAGGTAACCTGGGACTCCTAGAACTGGCAGACTGCAGATGCTGGTACAGAAATAAGCACAGAAGTCTCAGGCAGAAATTTGCCATTCTCAGTGCTATATAGTCCTGAGCAATGAGTTGACTACCAAGGATAGAAGATGCGAACCTGAAACTGGAAGAACGGTGTTGGAAGAAATTTGCTGCTATGCAATCGTGTCAGGACACTGCACTAGCAGAATTACCAGTAAACAGACAGATCAAGTATGCCCAGCTGGGCAATATGAGCTGTGGGCTCCATCCAGTTGGGAACTCTTCTAGATGTCATCGTGCTGACCACATGCATGCATGAAGGAAGCATACATCCAACCCCACCTTTTCCTTGCTTAAATCAGCACCTCAGGCTGCAAGCACTTGGCCATGGGCAAGGACTACAAGTTAGGGGTGGTGCTCTCAGAGGAAATAGTAACAGAGATTGTTCTTGATTTATGGGTTGACATTTGGATGCGAAATAAAGAATTAAGTAAAGAAATGCTGAAGTGCTTAAGGAAGGACTGATAGAAGAAAGAGGGTTAAACCTGATGGGAATAGTAATTCAGGAGCTGCTCAGACATTTAGTGAAGAGGCTATAGCTAATTTGTTTAGGAAATTGAGATCAAGGAGAAACAATTTCAATGCTTGTATACTTTGGTAAGTATCCCAGGCAACATAATGGAAGATTTATTGATGCATGACGGGAGAGGTGTGTTTCAGAGAGAAGAGCAATACCACAGAATCATATTCATGTTTTGAAAGATGCATGTAGTTCAGGAGAGAGAAACAGAAATAAAGGTGATGTTAGATTAAACATCAGTGATACTATGGTGAACTGAAAAAAAAAAAAATCTTCAAATGAGATATGGCTGAATCTGACTGATAATTACATTTGGGGAAACATAAAATAATTCTCCTGAATTAATTTTAGGATTCTCCTATGGGTCACCTAGGGCCAGAATTGGGTATGGTTAGAGATTGAGTTTTTTTGTGCATGGGACTAATGTTTTTTATGTAATTTGAATAAATGTGCTATGTAGAAAGAAAAGAATCGTGCTACTTTACGAAATAGCCATTAACACTATCTTCATCTGTTTTTTTTAAATACCTTATTTTATGTAATTTTTTCTATATATTATAGTCACGAAGCGTGGACAAGCAACATGCTGTACTTAACTATGATGCCTCTACGGATGAACATTTGGTGAAGGATTTGGGCAGCTTGAATGGGGTAAGTTAACATCAGAAATGAATAGCTCCCCATAGTCTTTAGTGTGTTTGTCTTGGGGTTTTTTTGAGCAAGGAGAGTATGACTTAACAAGTGTACATTAATATCTTCTTGATGCAAGACATGAAATGGAGGAACATTCAAAAGGAAAATGTAGTTTTTGTGGGTTTTTTCCACTGCACGTTATTTAAGGGCTGCAGTGAATTCCATTTATAAGAGGGCCTTGTCAGTAGGAAAAAATTTAAAAGGATAAAAAGGAATATGTTACTCTTCTATATTTTAGAAATGCAGGGAAAAAAATCTTGATTATATTGATTAAAAAAAAGATTTCAATCTCTAAAATGTCTGGTTAAGAAATGTTGGGTTTTTTTTATTTCATATGCTATTCCTTTTTTCTCCTTTTTTCATACAGAAAAGAATGTTAAACTGTACTTCATATATGGGGGGGGAAAAAACCTATGCTCTGCAATAGCTATGTTGTATATTCACTAATTTAATTAATTCTATACTGGTATTTAGTTTTTCAGTATCTTGTCAAAATGTCTAAGAATAATGTTTAAGTGTTACTAGAAACAAATGTAGGAAAAATGCAAAATTATGAACAAAATAAAGTTTCATATGACATTTCACGTTTTAAGACTTCTCTAGGAACTACATATATAACATTCTAGGTAAGCTTCACCTTTTATAAATATTTTGAATATTACAATAAATTATTAAAAACCTAGTAACTTTGTCATATTTTTGTAGCCCTTTAGATATTACTTTATGAGCTGTTTATACATACTAGTTATGGTTGTTATTTTATATAACTTTGTATGTTTGGCTGTGTCATGAATTTGTACAGAATAAAATGATAACTTCATCTGTGATTGCTTATTTGAATTAATATTGAGAAAGTTACAGATGGTGAATAGCTTTGTCAAACGTTTAAAAAAATAGAAGATGAAGAAGAAATCTCAAGTTACTGCCTTTATCATTGATTTAGGTTTTGGTATTTGATCTTGAAGTGCATTTCAAAAGAAAAACTCTGTTAGTCTGTCTCTATTAGCTTTTCTGTATTTCAGGGTAACTAAGCCTTCCAAAAAGCCAGAGTCTCAACTCTGTATGAAACCAATGTAACCTGAAGAGTTTTATCCTTTGAACAGTTGTAGTTGAATAAGAACTTTCTCCTTAAATATTTGATATACCTCTATATTTTGAGAGTCAGTGCACTGTTTCAAGGCAGTGAACAAAAATTAATTCAGCGCATAGTAATTTTTTGCTGAGCCATTTGATTTTATTCCCTAATTCTATGTTACTCCTGTAGTCAAGGAGTAATAGGCATACCTTCAGATTTTCATTGCCTTGTCACAAAACTTGAATTTTAATAAAAATACATGTTCAAAGGCCTTCATTCGACACCTTTCTTTGCCTCTGATAAAGGTCTTTTAGTTATTTGCTTCACTTGGTCTCATTCATTCTCAGGTTTGAGTTGTCAGTTGCTCTATAGCTGTTTATCCAGAGACATCAAAGGAACTCTTTCTTCCCACAGTTTTGGGACAGGGAACATTAGGTTTTAGGAGTTCAGTCCTTGCTCTTTGTCTTCATAGTGCTTCCCTTATGATCTCTTTCTGACTGTGCTTTTCTTACATACCTCTACCTACCTGGTTTCAAGTTGAAAGAGGAAATACCGTGGTTAATTGTGTGGCAGAACAATATATGCAATGTCTCTGTACCGTATGATGAACTACTAACTAGGCAATAATTCTTTTAGTCTAGCCACTATTTTCACTGAGAATACCACCTCCCTGACAGCCAAGTTCCTCTTTTAGTGCTTCATCAGCTTCTACCCATTCTTACTTTGCTTGCTTCATCAAGAGCAAACATTTATCCTGAGTCTCCTCAGTTAGTCCCATTTTGTTGGAGAACAGATGTATACTTTATTTAGTATATGGGACCGTTCCATTCCTGGTGTAATTCACTTTAACCACTCAAGATAATTCAGAGTTTAAGGGGTGATGGCTACTACCGATACACAGGGCTTTTCTTCTGAGTTTTATGAGTCCCAAATACTTTAAGGAGATGAACCATAATTGCACCTAATGCCTGAATATTCTTATCTGTACGGTTGATCCACACTCAGTTCAGCGAAAAGTTAGCAGACTTCATCCTGGACTTCATACATCTAGGTTTGAAAATAAAGCAAAAGTAAATTTTAATCAGATTTATGTGATGTAAAGTTTTATTTCAAATAATCCATCCTGATGACTCCTGGTCATTCCTGCTTATCTCATTTCACACAAAAAAGACTAAGAAATTTCTCTTTTCTGAAGAAAATGTGTACGGTTGCTAAGATATAATCTATTCTTTCACCAGTATCACAGAATTCAACTGTATTTTCTCCTTCGACATGTGACCTCAAAAACATACCAGAAAATATCAAGCATCCATGACCCTGTTGAATAACATTCTTCTCAGGGTTATTTAGAGGATAATGAAGTCCTTTCACATTGATGTTTTAGGACTGGATTGCAAAATGGTCAGCAAACTTTTTGAAGGCTTAAAGAGAGTTGACTCTCACTATTTGAAGAATAAAGATTTGGAAATCATATTAATATATAAAAATGTTTGTAGAGTGATTTAAAAGAGGAAAATAATTCCTTATTTACATAGTAACTAGCTTTTTCAAGCTAGCTTTGTTTTGCATCCCAAAGCCTGTGGTGGGATTTTAAAACTCCAGTGGCAAAGCAACTTGGTTGTTGTATGCCATCAGTTCAGTCATGAGGATGTCTGTAGACTGCACACACTGCCTTTAGAGTTCTCTGGGTTGAGTATACTGCATGCACATGAATTTCAGAACTCTGACCTTGGAGGAAAAATGCATATGTACATATATACATATATGTCCACAAAGCATCCTACATTTCAGTGATTCACTGAAATTCAAGATGCCTTGAGGATAGTCTTCATGGGTTTTTGCTCTGGACTCTCATAATGTTAAAGTGGAGTAAATATGCATTAAACACCACTCAAAGTTTCATGCTTACAAATCAGTAAATAGTTGTACCTTTAATTCTTATTTCTTATGGAAGATATTTTCTATGAAGTAGGTAAGCAATTTTTATAATAATGAAATAGACATTATATTCATTTAGAAAAAGAAAAGAAAGCAGAAGATCCCTTTACTATTTTGGGGAAAGGACATCGTTTCTGTCTTTCCAGACTTCATCTAATACTAGATTTAGATGAGCAACACAAGCATTCAAAGATTCAGATTCTTGGCTTAGTTACTCAAAATTTTTGTGCGTGTGTCCCTAACTTCAAAGGGCTTAAAAATTGGCATAGTTCAGCTGCTGTATTCCTTAGAAACATGTACATGTTGTTGTAGAACTCTTAAGCTTGAAGTAGGGTGATCCTGTGGGGTTGCGATATTCTGAGTCTCCAAAACTGGCACAAACAAGTAATAAATGTGTTTCAGAAAGGCACCCTGGATATTTAATCTATCTCTAGTATGAAAATGTAGCTGTTATGTAAAGTAAAAATGAGCAAGAAGCTGTAAGTTTTTTAAGGTATGGGAAAATATACAACTGATAAATAATTCATGAAATAATGCAACAGTCTCATAACAGCTAATCCATAAATATTTAATTTACCTTGAATTTGCCCTAAATTAAAGCTTCATTTTGGATTTTAAAAGCAGATGAAGAAAGTAACACCAAGGAAGAAGAGACTTTTCACATATGTCTGATTATTCACATTTTTTACAAAGATGATGGTACATTCTTATAAGTCCAGATGTTATATTCTTTTCAGGTAAAAGGAGAGGGAAGACTTCAAGAAAGCCAGGGGAGAATGTAGGAAAGAGGAACTTAAGAGTATAAATTCTAGCTGCTTAAAGCAGATTTGAATTGAGCCTTAAGGAATAGTTTAGGGAAGAAGCTGTGCAGGTTTTCGTCAGCTCATGCTGTAGAAAAATTCTTCAAGGATCTGTAACTCTGAAAGTGTCTTAAATATTATGCAGAGTTACTGTTTTTGTTTTAGTTTGTAGCCTGATCTCCAGGTTTTTTTAATTGAGAGCTTAATATTCTATTCTGCTAGGCAAAACATGTCTTCACCCTTTTATATTTCTCTATCAGTGAATTCAGGAGATGCTGACACAATGTAGAGCTTTCTCTGAAGGTAACAAATTCAGTTTTAAGAAACAATTCATTTTCACAGTTAGAGATTCAGCCAAATTTGGAGAGTTTTAAGAGCAGTGGTATGACTTGGGATGATCAGGAGAGTCAATTTGAGAGCTGTCATGGGGAGGTGGCAGGTTTTGGGAGAAGTCCGTACCTGAAGGTTTAAGGATCCCTTCCAATGGCAAAAGGGCAAGTTGTGAGAACACCACCCTCAGTTCCTGATGCTCACTCCTGCCTTAGCCTGTTAGCATCCTTGGTTTCTGGTATCTGAAGTCACCACATGCAGCTTGCTGATGTTAGTAACCTGGGCAGTTTGCTTGAAGCTGACAGCCTACCTTCTGAAGACTGTAAATCAGTCTTTAAAGATGCAGATCAGTTCCAATGAAAGAATAAACTTTTGCCCCCTGCCCTAGTTCTTACTTTACTTTACGTACAAGGGTTCATATCTGTTTTAGAATTTTATGTCAGTAACTTTCTAGAATTTTCTTCAGGGCTTGAATAATCTAACTTTTTTTTTTTTTCCCCCCCAGAGATAAAGTTGTTTTCCAACTCTCCCACATTACATCTCTGAAGGTCTATTTTGACTTGAACATGTATTGTTCTTCCTCCTTGCTGCTTCTGTAATTGGTCATTTGTTGTGGTTTAACCCCAGCAAGTAACTGAGCAGTTACTCACAGCTGCTTCCTCACCCTTTCCCCTCAAGGGGAGGAGGAAGAGAATGGGAAAAAAACCTCTCAGGCTGAGATAAAGACAATTTAATAGGATAACAAAGGAAGAGAATAGCAATCATATGTATAAAGCAAGCGATGCATAAATGCAATTGCTGACCACATGCAGAAAAAAAAATTAAGGCCCAGTCTGTTTCTGAGCAGCGATCCTGCCTCCCAGCTAGCTTCCCCAGTTATGTCTGGAGCATGACATTATATGGTAGGAAATATTCCTTTGGCCAAGTCTGGGCCAGCTGTCATGACTCTGCTCTCCCAGCTTCCTGTACTTACCTGGCAGGGTGTGAGAAGCTGAAAAATCCTTGACTTAGTGTAAGCACTACCACTACCTAGCAACAGCTAAAAACATCAATGTGTTATCAATGTTATTCTCATACTAAATCCAAAACACAGCACTATACCAACTACCAGAAAGAAAATTAACTCTATCCCAGCCAAAACTAGGACATTATTGTATATATCTCAGATGTTATCTTGAAATTTATACCAGCATGTTTTTGCAAATTCCTTGTTACTTTTTGCTGTTAGGTTTAATCTGGACCTTGAAATCAGTGATTGGTAATCTGTACTGATATTTCACCAGCTGATATGGCTAGTGAAATTGGGCAAACTTTCAGGTACATAAATATTTCTCCAAATTTCTGAAAGCTTGTCTGATTTTTCCAACTATGTTTCCAACAGGGGAGGATAAGTTATTGTACAGTGACTGAATTTTCAAAAGGTATTGTCAAGCCTATGGAATTTGCTCTGCTTTGCTGCTAGCTGGTATAATAATGTTATTTCTGCTTACAAATGTTGTTATACCTACTTTTTCAAGAGCAGGAATATATTGAATTCTTTATCACTGCTATTTGGAGTTGGATACACTAACTTGGTCCATTTTTCCTGTAGGTCCTTTGACAATGTTTAGAGATTATAAGCTAACTCAGAACTCTCATATTCAATGTTAAATGCTGTACAAATGTGATGATAAATCAATTCTGACAGCTAATTGGGTTTGAAGAAGTAAACTACAAGAAAAATAATGAGCGGGGGTGCGAAGTGGAGGGAACATTAGTCAACAAGCCAGTAAATACTGCTAAACTTCTAAGAAAATTCAAGGCTAATGTGGTATCAGCAGCCTGGTTAGCAACTGGTGTTTAACCTTTCTTTCGAGATATTTTGTGAAGCAGGAGGAATTTGAGCTTATAGCTTAATTTCCTGGTGAATTGCCAGTAGAAAATTTGCAGTGCTGAAAACTTTCTTATAAAATTAGTCAAGTGATTTGTTATTTTATTATCTTAGAATTTAACAGTATCTCTTTCTGTCCTCATTTATTTTTGTAGACATTTGTGAATGATGTGAGGATTCCAGAACAAACATACATCACTCTGAAGTTAGAAGACAAATTGAGATTTGGATATGATATCCTTGTCATAAAAATGCACAATGCCCTGACACACTTTTCTTGCTAAAAGTATGATTGTATTAAATAAAGAGTTCTCATACTATTTGAGAAGCAACTTTGAAAATATTTATTTCTCTTATTACTACAAAAATGTCTGTATTAGAGAAATTACTATTTAAAACCTAATGTGTAACTTCTGTGTTGCTAAGAAACATTACTTTTCTCAGAGGTAAATATGCAAAGATTTGTATCGTATGAGATTGTATACAAGTAGAGAAGATTACAAGTAATTACTCAGCAAACTACTGAACGGAGGAAAAAAAAGAGAACTTGTATTATTACAATATTAAGGCATCTACTCAATATTCTCTGTGCAAATAAGAAATAATTGTATTGTGCATTTGCTTTGAGTATGATTGTACATGCTAGTCCTAACAGTGACATATTTTTAGAACAAGTGTCACCATTCCGATGGCAGAATGGACTGCAGAACTGTTACTGTTCTGTAAATTCCATTTGTGAATTGAGAAATGTTTCCACTATTTTCCTTATCATTTCCTACATACTAATCTTTTTACTGTTGTCAGGGGAGAGATGAGAGTCCCTGAAGAAGCACTTAAGGTAACAACATGCAGTTCCTAGATGATGTTCTGTCCTTCTGTAGTTATTGGTAACATAGGGTTTGGGTTTTGGTTTTTTTTCACTCTTTGAGGGTGTGTTCTTTTTCTCCATTTAATGTTATGTAGCATGAAAAATTCACAAGCCAACTCCAATTATCCCAAAAATCTTCAGAGGCAGAAGGGTCAAAGCAAACCAGCTCCAAAAGCTCAGAGCCCAAGGTAACGGACTCCCCAGCTGAAGTGCACCACAAAACTCCAGAAGCACTGAAATCTGAGGAGAAATCAATGGGTAAGGTTCATTCTTGCTGCAGAAGCACACAAACTTGGAAAGGATATTTATTTGCTTTGGTTGGATACTTGTGTAATCATATAGATAGTAAAACTGCCATGTATGTGAGATTTCAAACATACTTTAAGTGTAATTAATAACTTTCAGAATTGAATTTCTGGTTTTTTATTGTAATATCCACATGTTAAGAAAACTCATAAAGGGACGTTTAATCAGCATTGTGTAATGTGCCATGGTGGCTCTGCTGTGGGTGTCTTAACTTCAGTGCAGGGCTTGCAGAAGAACTTTGTATAAAGACTGTTTAAAGTATCTTCAGAACATCTGTGTGATACTAGAATAGCTAAATCTCAGTAGGGTTAAATATTCTCCTAAGAGATCAGGTCAAAACTAATCCATCAAGGTAGAGATCATAATTATATCAGTATATTTTTTCTTACTTAATCTTTACGTTTAAGTGTGTTTAATCACGTGTATACATCCTATAGAAGAAATAGCATTTTTAATTGTCTGTAATTTAACTATTACTTCTAAAAAACATTTAAAAGTGGTTGTGCTCAGTAATGTTTTAGACACGGTAACCTTCAGCACTCTGCAGTAACTGTCAGCAATTTGGAACCTTGACAACATTGCAAAATTTGATCAGTTTTTCATGCAGTGAGTTCAGATTTCATTGAAAGGTCAATGTGGGTAAAAGTGAGAATCTTCTCACAGAAATAGCAGCAGATAGCTTTTAGGAATGTACTGCTATGCTGATGACTTCAAACTGAAAGCAGAAAATAATGTTTAGAGATATATCAGGGTAACAATAAGAGATGTCAGCTGCCTTTGCATAAACTTTTGTGCCAGAAGTTTTGATCAGGTCATTAGTAAGCTTTTATATTTAGAACCCAGATCAGTTATCCAGCCTCCAAGTTTGCTTTGTATTTTGGCGAATGCATGCAACCAATTCACTTCAGCTTGCAGGAGAAACTATCTAAGCAAATGACGCTCTTTTCATGTTATTTTAACCTAAATATCACAACTAAACAGAAGAGTAATCTCCTCTGCTTTGGGCTGATTTTATAGATCTTTCTGCCATGCCTCGTGGGACACCTTTGTATGGACAGCCAGCCTGGTGGGGTGATGATGAAGCTGATGAAAAAAGTGGTTGCAAGCCAGATAGCAAGCATGAAGAAAAAATGCATGAGACAGGGGCTTCAGGTAAGTCTGTTGTCTTATTTTTGTAGGGTTTGCGCTCTTTAGTTAGGTTCATGTATTCTTAAGTAGGGAACTAAACAGATAGTAACGTTTGGAAGTTTCTTGGAAAGTTTGCATAGATGAAAGCCTATTAAAACTAAGTTAGCTTAAAAAATTCACTCTGTGGGAAACTATGCATTTCCAGAGACCAATTTCATTTATAATGTATCAGTTTGCCATTATATAATATGTTATCAGTAAATATAGAAAACAATGTTACCTGAACCAGTGTGTCTTATTTATCAATTTAATCCATATCTGTCATTTTATATGCTCAAAATTAGAGATTGGATAGGGATATTTTTATCAAAATAATTTCTGAAAATAAATGGTGCTATATTCTTTTGTATTCAACTTTTAGCTATATAAGGTGATCTATGCTAACATTCTCTCCTGTAATTCAGTAATGCTGCATTAGTGGAAATTACATTTCGTAGTTCTTGCAGTAAAGATTTGTGTGGTCTGAAGTTGAACTGGCAATGTTTATTTCCCCGTAATACAGATTTTTTTTTTTATTTTTTTTTTAAGTTAGCTTGTCTATACACACAATGTATTGCCAAAACTTAAATCTCAATGTCTATAATTAGGCTTCTAAATCTATCTTCAGGCATATAAATAAAGTGACAGAATAACCTTAAAACTCACTGGAGTTAGGACAAAATTTAACTATGTTTTTTTAGCTATTTAAACATGCATTTAAGGCCCAAAAGTTTTAAGTTTGCAATTTTTAAAGGTACTTTAACTGAAGTGGGAATTTCTCTCTTCTTGTAATAGTAGTTACCTTGGTTATCATGAATCCTATTTTGCAGGAATTAGAGTAAACTTAAAAACATGTAAAATCTAAACTAGCACTTCAACTTAATGCAGTCAACGTCTTTGGAATTAACTTTTTGCCATAGCCTTACATGATGTTTTTCGTATTAGTTTAAAGTTGTCATGACTCAGACAGTAAAGTAAGTCCCTTAAGCTTTGGACTGGTAAAAAGAAACTAGGTGAAAACATTTCCATAGGTGACAGTTTTTGTGCAACTTAAACAACTTAGTTGCTTATAAAAGAACTGCATCATAATGCATTGCAGTTATAGAACACTTCATTGTTTGATTGGGTTTTTGGTGAAAAATTTTTCTACCATATGCAGCATGAGTAGAATATGGTATTGTGTGCTCTTATGGAGGCTTTTTAAGTACAGGTTTTATATCTTACATTAGTAATCTGTAATTCTACTGTTCAAATCTTGTCTAGAAATGTGTTCTTCAAACACTTTTAAGCGTTCATAAGGAGTACAAATTTTGTTCCTAATGGCAGTAATAATGAGAGGCAATGACTGTTAGATGTTGTTACACTTCCGTTTTTCTCAATGAAAAGGAAAAGCATATATGTACTCAGTTACAAAGAAAAAGAATTAAGTCCTTACCTTCAACTCATGCCATTGATAGACTTGCTAGCCACATGATTCTTCTTGCTCTCCAGATGACAGGAAGCATTAACTATTGGCTATGAAACCTGTGACTCTCTATCTTGTTATATATGCCAAAACACAGATGGTAAAGTCTCTAGTTATCTGTGTTTTTATTCCTTAGATGCCAATGTCTGTAGCAAACTAATATAATAAAAATGTGAATTCAGCGAGCTTTTTATACTTACATGTATCTGTCTATGCTGTTTTAATTTTAAAAACATGCACATTATTTACCCTCATTAAATACAGGATTATTAAAAAGTAATATCCTGAAGTCTGTGGTTTTGATGTCATGCCATTAACAAGGCAACACAAAATTCCAGCTTCTATTTAGTAGCATGCCTATTCTTATTTTTTTTATAATTTTAAATTGCTTTTTCAGAAGCAATTTTGCATGAAATGGTTTACATGCTCTTTTATTTATTTTACCAAGAGATTTGTCAGAAAGTGATCAGTGCTTCTGTCTTTGTTCCTGAGTTCAAATACAAATAAGACTCCAGCTTCCTCTCAAACTAATCAAGGAGTTGCAATCTGTTTCAGTAGTAGACAAAATTAAGTTTGTTCTAGACAGAACTCCAGTAATGGGTACGTTTTTGACATGCTTTGCCTTAGTTGAAGTCATCATAAGGTAAATGATGAATAGAAGAAATAGACCAGTATTTTCTACAGCGTTGGATGGATTTTGTTTGTTTTCCCTATATATATACCATATATAAAAATAAAATTTGGGCCCAGTGTCTTCTTAGCAAATAGATTTCTTTTTCTTTTTTTTAAATGTACAGCATATGTTAGAAATCCCTTTTCTTTATGTTGTTGTTTAATCATGAATTTATCTCCTATGAATAGAATGAGTAGAGTGTAGGAATAGCTTCTATTTCTTCAAACTGAAAGACTAAGAAAGCTGCAAGAATGGAAATCAGTTTGAATAAGCACAATCTAAACAAAAGCTTATGTGAAATGTTATAGGAAGACATTGCTGGGAAAAAGCCAAAACTTGACATTTTTGCAAAACAATCTAATTTGGGAGGATGTGGAACTAAAATTCCTTGTATAGACAAGTGATTTAGTTATCTTTATCAATTAATCTCTGAGTAGACATTAATTGTATGTTTTACTAGTCTGGTTTTTGACTGTTGTAGATATTTTTCAGTAGTGTTGGCAGAGAGTATGAAGAAACAGATCAGATAAGAGTTGATATTTGCCTCTACAGACACATTTCCTCAATCTCAGAATGCTGTCTCTGTAGAAGTGTGGAAAAAAACATCCTGAATGTTTTCGTACAATTACAAAATGGAGACATAAGCTTTTGGGGCCCCTTTGGCCTACAGTTACATTCCATGAAAATGCTAACTTGTTGAAAATTAACTTAGTGTGTGTTTTCTTCATGCGCTTAGGTTTCATAACGAAGATTAATATAATGATTAGAAATCAATGTAAAGTAACACTTTAATGAAAGGAAATTGGAAACTTCACAAGACCACCATGTTTGGATATTTTTTTAAATAAAAATTAACTTTAATAAAAAAATGTTCAAGATTGATGTAGTTATTTGTTCTTTCATGGGCTAAATTGTATTAAATATTTAAAATACCGATTTGGAACGTACTTCTTTATATTAACTGCCTACAAGTAAGTACGTTACAGGTGAATTCACATACATAAGTTCTTAAACTTTTTGTTCAGTAACTCAAATTGATAAAGCCTGTTCTCATTTTAACAGATGAAACCTGTGAAGAATCTACTTCACGCTTTAATGGTTTGGTACATGATTATTCACTGAATAGAAAAGAAGGCATGAATTATAGCAGATGGGGCAAGGTTTAATGAGGAGATTGAAATGGGAGATTTGTTTCTGCTAAGCCAACTATAGACAATTAGTCTTTACAGTCTTAAGTTAATAAGATTATTTCAATGTTACTGTCTTTCTATCACAATGGAAACCCGCTAATGGAAATTATTTCCTAACAGAACAGCCTGGAAAACTTTAAAAAGAAAAAACTTTTCTGCTTTTTTTCAGACATGCATGTTGCTCTAATTTAATGATCCGTAGATCTACTAGTCTGTATTAAAATGAACAGTTGCATATACACCTATGGTGTGACTTTATCTATGCTGCAGCTGTTAAACTTACATGTTATTGGCAAGTTTACCAGGTGTGTAATTATTATTGCCATGCGTTACGCTATTCCTGGAAAAGCAAAAACTCCATTCTCTGCAGGTATCAGGAGCAGTTGTAGAATTTTACATCATTAATGCCTTTATCAGAAATCTAAGAAAAGATAGAAGTCAGTTTTTAAACAGGCTTTAAGAATCTGAAATATTTTTTTCCATTTGGCATGAAATAGTTTTTAAATCCAGCATTGCATAGCAATATATCAGATTAAATGTTCCTTACATTTAAGAAACAGTGTCATTTTAAGGTAAAGCAGGCTGACTTATTTTAGAAATTCCAGTGTAATCAGTATGTGTAGGAAATTACACATGCATGTGTAATTTCCTAATATTAACGTTAATGTTCCTAGAAGTTTGTTCTAGAATTTTGCAGAGTTTTGGCCAGGAATATGTACAAGTGCTGTATTGTAAGGCTTGCTTTGCAAAGCTACAAAAGCAGCAAATGTGCATGGTATGTCACAGGGACCTTACTTTTAGATGGCTTTTTAGAGCCATCACAGCAATATATTTAAGTAAGATTAGTTTTGCACTTTTTTCACTTTAACTCCTTTAAAGCATGCAGTTAAATGATAGGAGTGGTGGGGATTTTTATACAATACTATTTTATACTTTTATTTAGAAAGAGTAATTTTGATATTATTTCATCAGACGTTATGACAACATTAAAAGACAAAGGTCTTATTTAATACTGGGTGAATCATTACATGTGTTTTTTGCAGTCTTGTCTTTAAAAAAAAACAAATGAAAAATATGCTTCAGCCATAAAGCAAAAAAAAGAACCTGAAAGGTAAGTGGGAAATAAAAAGTAGTAATATGGAGAGAAGGAGAAAGGGGAAAAAAAGAAATTCTCTTGAGCATTTGAAAGCACTGACTTCAGCTGCTGTTCATGAAACATATCATTGCACAATACTAAATATAAAGCTAACATGTAAAAATATTTTGGTGTATTCTGTATGTATGATATTGTGGCTGTTTCTTATACCTTCTGCATATAAATATTTTGCTCCAGGTTTGCAGGCCTTTTTTCAAGAAGTGCTTTTAAATTCCAGATCATTTTATTTTACAAATTTTATTCTTGAAATTAGATTTTTAAGGCAGCAAATAAAAGAAAATTTCTAAAAAACCCAAAGACTGTGCAAATATTTTCTGAGGTTTCCTCCTATCTTTGCAGATGATAATACATTCATATAGAGAGGCAATTTCTTGCATATCTGATAGATTGTGTTGAATAGTACAGAATGCCTGTGACATATCTTGTCCAGGTTGGCAGGTAAAATTTTAAGATTCTGACTATTTGTGTAACTTAAGAAATAAAACTTAAAAAACAAAAAGCAAATGTTACTTTTCTGATGATCATCTCTGAGGTTATTCTAGTAAAGAATCTCCCTCAATCTCCATTTGGTTAAGCCTATGATTTCCCAAATATAACATAGTTTCCCTCTTAGCCTTGCCTAGACTCATTATTTCATTAATGGTGTCACAACACCTGGGTAGCAGCTACAGTTATTACTTCCTTACTTGCCTTGTAGAAACTGTTGCACAGTTGTCTTTTGTAGTGGTAGACCATTCTAGAATGAGAGCTCCTTCTTTACAGATACCCTGGTTCTTTTTCGCCCCTTTTCCTTTCACCCTGCCAGTTCACAACACATCTATCCTCTCATTTTCCCAAGTAACACCTTCAGTTCCACACAATTGCCCTTTTTGCTGTACAGATACTATGCTTGTACTGTTTAAAAATTATAGACCTGTGATGACCACTATCTTCAGTATTTGCTCGAGGCTTGTCTCTTAAAGCTGTCCATATTTAGTCTGATATGTAATTTCCTTCATCTCAGCAGATGACTTCTTATAATAGGATCTCAAAGGTAAGGCTGTTTTATAGATCACTCTTTGTAATATTTAGAAAGCTATGAGGACTTGCATTGAGAATTTGTGTGAAAAATTCAGAAGGGTGGTTCAAATCAGGTTCTATATGAATTTTTTGTTTCCTCATTGTTTTCAGTTCCTTATTATAGTCAATTTTTATATGTTTAACTCTTCTAAAAATGCAAGGACTTCAGGCTGAAAATAGAATTTTTAAGTAATTAAAATTAACGTGTACTTCAGGTATTTTTCATTATATCTAAGAATTTTTCTAGTTTAGAAAAAATTACAATTTAGTTGTAGTTCAGTTTCTCACTTCTTTTGATTAAACTCTATCATAATTTAGATTCAAACAATATTATTGCATCTGTTTAATCAAACATGCTAGAATCAAATACTGTGCATATCATTGTAGTATAAACAGTTGATTTCAAATGTAAAATTTCATGCAGACAAGTTTCCCAGGGAAATTTTTTTTAATGAAATTGTCTATCAATGCTGACAAGACAATGTTATAGATCCTAAGCCTACTATACATCTGATGCAGTTTCACTATAATCTTACAATTTTTAAAAGATGATGATAAACCAGTTATTTCATGTTTACTGCAAAATATTGTGTCTTGTGTAGCCAGTAGATTGCTCTTGCCTGGCCCAAAAGTAGAAGTATATCTCAAAATATGCTATATTAGCCAGTTATCTTTTGAAGGAGCATTGAACACTATATCTTGCTTAATTATTGGTTACAGGAATTGCATGAAATTGTAGGCTTGAAGCTCTTCTGAATATAACCATAGGGAAAAAGAAAAGGTCCGTATGAATGGGCTCCCTGGTGGATTACTTTTCAATGACAGTGGTGCGTACTGTAGGGATCCTGGCTCTAGATTTGATCCTGCTAGAGCTTGTTAGCTGGATGAAACAGAGTGATGGTAGTTTACCTAAAATCTAGCAGCTGCAAAGTGCGACTTTTGTTTATTTCTGTACATTTTCTGTCTAAACATAGAAGCTGTTTTAATGACCTTAACATCAGTAAAATAGATTCATTCTACATGGTTTGTCTGCTGGCATAAATGTTTTCAGGAAGGAGACTGAAAAGGCATTCTGTTTCCCAGGGAGGGGAGCAGGGAGTTGCTGATGTAGTGCCTGAAAACTACTCCATGGAGATGAGGTAGTTGACAGTGCAGTGAAAAACATTAGCTAGGGTATTCTTGGAATGCAACAGCGCAGTATAAAAAGTGTCTGTATTCTGAACATCTTTTGTGTTTGAAACAGCTACTTTTACATAAAATAAATTAAAATAGTTGTGTTACCTGCATCAGTTATTTTATCCTGTTGGTGTCCAAGCATGGCAATAATAAAGAATGTGTATTATTTTTGTTATCGCTCCGTAACATCATTCTTTTTTTAACTTTTCCAGCTGTTATACGCTCCCTTGATTAATTCTATTTCTCTGTATCAATTTGGCATCCATTTTTCTCTTTGTAATTTTTAACCTTTTCCTAAATCTTCACAAGAAGCATGTGTTTGTGAAGAACAGCATAGGTGCATTATGCCTTCCTCCATCCTTTACCGCTTAAACTCCTGATTTCAGTATAAATGTTTCTATTGCTACCTTATTGCATAATAGTTTCATACACAAATATCAGCTGATATCATGTGGCTATTTTTAGCACCAGAAATCTATTAATTGTGTTCTTATTCCTTTACTTGGTAACCTAAAACAATTTCTTAAACATCTTAATGTGGTTCATGATAAATCACATAGGAGCTATTCAGAATTCTTTTGCTGGAATGTATCTTGCCATTGCTGCTAACATCTCCAGCATCTGTTACTTATAGCACATCTCTACACCAGATATTTTGGCTAGCTTACTAGTTCATGAAATGCAACCAGGTTTGTTTTCTTAAAGGCACATTGGTAACTTTGCTGCAACCACAAGAAACTTTAACATTCATTCAGGCTATACAATGGGACTTCCAATTACTACCCCGTGCTTTTTCCACGTTCTGCATGGTTTGGAAACATTCTGCATGCTTCCAGCTATTGATGCTTTTTCTGTTCATCTACAAATTACGGAAACAAATAAGAGCAGATGACAGTAGGATTTAGCTTGGTTCTTTGGGTTTATCTTTTGTAGAAACTTACAGTGTTTGAATTCCAAAACACTTTCCAATGCTTATCGGTGTTAAACTTTTCAAGCCAGAATTAATGTTTATCTTGTGTGAATGTGTGAAATGTTTTTCCAAAGAATTTTACCAAACAAAATTATCCTGGCTATCCACTGCAGGAGATGAAAGCCACGTCACTAGCACTTTTTTGGGGGGCACCTTGATTTGATGTTTTTCTGATAGACTGGAATTGCAATAATGATCATCTCAACTATTTCTCTAATGTGATTTACCTGTTTTCCGTGTGCTAGTAACTCATCTGACCTTTAAATCATCTAAGAATTTTTGGAATGCAAATTTCCTTTTATAAATTCTAAGTGAGCTTTTTGCCATTTTACACTCCTTACAGTCAAAGCTTGTGCTGTCTTTTCAGTAATACGTTTTATATGTAATTCTGGAATTATTCTTCCAGAACTGTGTTGCTCAATCTTCTCTACAAACTTACTATTTATTCCAAAAATTACTCAAGTGGCCTTTACAGGAGTTCGGAAACTTCTTGAAGAACCTGAAGTTCCCAAGTATTGTGAAATCTATTTTTTATTTTTCTTAATAGGATGCAGCACAGATGCCAAGCAAGCTGAGGAGCAATCTGCAGCTGCAAGTGAAGAACTTTATCCTTTCTGTAGGGAGCCAAGTTATTTTGAAATCCCTACAAAAGAATTCCAGCAACCTTCACAGGTAGCAGAGAGCACTATTCATGAAATTCCAACAAAAGACACCCAAAGCTCCCATGCAGCAGGTGCAGGGCACGCTTCCTTTACCATTGAATTTGATGACAACACTCCGGGAAAAGTAACAATCAAAGATCATGTGACAAAATTCACATCGGAACAGCGTCACAAGTCAAAAAAACCTTCTTCCTCCAGTGGCCAGGACCTGCCGGGGCTTCAAACGGTGATGATGGCTGCAGAGAGCAAAGTAGCAGATTGGCTAGCACAGAACAATCCTCCTAGAATGATATGGGAACCAACAGAGGAAGATTCCAAAAGTATTAAGAGTGATGTTCCCGTGTACTTGAAGAGACTGAAAGGTAAAGTGAATAATTCCAGCTATGCTTATTTCTGAAAGCAACGATTCCTCACCAGCATCCAGTGAGTGGATCCCTGAGCCCTTGGGGAGTTCATTTGAAATCACACATGCTCCACATGCGCACAAGGATCTCTGCTGGGAAATTTTATTGCAGTGTTCAGTCTTAAAAAGAGGACAGAAAACCAAATCCCTAAATCATCTTACAATAAGTATACTAACTGGAGATATTCTAGTACAGCTGCAAACATCAGATATTTAAAACATTGATCGTGAAAGGGAAAAGGAAAAAAACCTTACTTAAATTTTATGTTTCACTTTTTCCCATGCATTACTTTAAAAAGCTGAATCGCTTTTTAGAATCAAAGCTCTGAAGTTATATAAAATTATACTTTTAGCAGCTCTTCCAATAGCATATGTTCTGTGAATATTCATGTGCTCTGAGAAAAGCATTTATGGCAAAGAATGCAACCTACAGTTATTCTGCCTAAATCGATCATGTATGATGGAGTTGGGTTTGAGTCAGGAATCTGAAATAGACCAAGAGTTTCAGTTTTTATACTAAGCTTGCAGAATACTGTATTTATAAGAATGCTATTGTTGAATGGAGTTCCAGGCGATTATACATGTTCATTTAGTGCAGACAGTGACACTTTAAATAAAATTAAATCAAATTTTAAGTGTGGAAAGTGTACTTTCTTTTGGATGACACTTAGCAGAATAGGGAATAAAGTAGTTTTGGTGGTCAGACAAAAGATTCCAGTGACATTCAAACTTTCAGAATGAAAAAGAAGAACTTTTTCAAGTCTCTCTTATTTCTGTTTTTAATTTCAGCAGATTAAGTCAGCAATTCCCATTTTTCTTGATTCTGCAACATTATCATATCTAGCTCTTAAACCAGCTGGGACTGGGTACAACATGCTTTGTGTTACTGATCAAAAGTCTGCTTTTTAAGGCTGACTCTTCCAAATTAAGCTAAAAATCAAAATTTTGAAAACAGAATTATTTCAATGTGCTAGCATTAAGATAATAACATAATATTTCTTCTGGCGTATATCACAGAGCATTCGTTAGTCTTCATGATACTGTATTAGATTCACGAACATTCTTTAAAATATTAGCCATGTCACTTTGATAAATAGGAAAGGCTTTGTTTACAAGGCCTTAGCCTTTTCCTGGTAGAAACTCCTCTAAAGTTTTGATTTTCATCTGAGACGTGTAAGTTATGGGGTGCATATGGCTATAATAAATACCTGAATTTTGTAATCTTCTGTGATCTGTTTGTATTCTCACTCATTACTTGTACTTTTTCAAATCATAAAGGTAGAGAATGTACATAGCCACTTTGAAAGTTTGATTTTAGAAAATAAATAAATTTTGGGTTTTCTCCTCAGCTTTTTATTACAATATACTGTACTGAAGTCACACTGCTGAAATTATGTTATATGACTTTCACTGTGATGTTGATGTTTATTGTTATTATTTGGAAGTATATAAACGATCACATCATTTTCTTAGGCACTGTACAAATAAGTAGCAAGTAGGAATGTAAGTTGGGATTTCAGCTGTGTATTCAGTGCTATTAACGTGATAATCACATATTGGAAAACCTTACTTACTGTTTAACTGAATAGTAGCTGCACATCCTGACTATGTAAGTGAGAAAACCTTAAAAACAGCTATCCTCTTGAGCACAAAAAAACCCACCCCAACTTGTACATTCTATACATGAGTAAAACTTGATCCAAAGAGTTCAAAGAAGGTAAAACTGTTCCTTCCCAGGAGCTGAGCTAAAAGTTAAAAGTGTAGACACTTTCACTGTATGTGAAGTTGCTCTGTGTTAAATGTGACTTACTGTGTATGAGTATCCAGCCTTCCATGCATTTTCAGGCATCATTATGAAGTATATTTTATAGATGTATATATGGTTTATTACTTACGTAATCCTTATTCATAGATCTCTAAGTAGTTTGTGGAATGAATAAGTAATAACAACCATTTTACATGCATACCTCAGATGCTGAGGGGAGTGAATGATGGAAAAACTCATTGTACTTCTTCAAAAGAATACTAAAGAATTCATTCGAATTTTCAGTTGACATTTCTCATGATAAACTGTTGTAAATGTGTGAGGAATCCAACAATATGAACTGTGATTGGTATTTTCTCAATGGGTGTTTTCAGCTACCAGAAGAACTACTTTAGGGTTTTCTTTTTCCTCTTAACTCTGCATAGAATGTTTCAGTAGTCATTTGTAATCAACTGGCTGTATAACAAAATTAGTTTAATTGGAAAACATACCATAGTACAGCTGGTAAAATACTGCCTTTTGTAAGTCACTGATAAGTATTCACAGATGAGAATATTAGTGAAAAGGGTAATTCAAATGCACTGCTGTTACAGATCAGCTTATAAAGTGTTTCATTGTTTGACTCATACCAAGTGGAATGCATTACCAGGAGCTGCACAAAATTTGCAGAGCCAGGTACTGAAAGCTGTTGGGAGTCTAAACAGAAAACCAAATTGAAAGTCTTTCTTTCTTAGTATGCCAGTTTCTTTTGTATGTGTTGGGTCGGGGTTTTGTTTGTTTGTTTCATTGTGCTATATATTCTTTTGCTTTGCTTGTAGGGAATAAGCATGATGATGGTACACAAAGTGATTCAGAAAATGCTGGTGCACACCGGCATTACAATAAGCGGGCAGCACTTGAAGAACACTTACGGCATCATCATACAGAGCTGAAAAAGTCACACCAGAAAGTCCATTCCACAGAAAAGCAGCAAGAGCAAGCCAGTTTGAGTCAGACTGCCTTTATGATTGAGTTTTTTGATGAAGACCATCCTCGAAAGAGACGTTCTTACTCTTTTTCACAGAATGTAGGAGCTCTGTGCCCAGAATCTCCATCTCCAACACCTCCTGCGCGAGCTGAAAGAGTGAAACCTACATCAGGAGAGAAAGCAGTCCCTTCATCTGTGCAAGCTAGCTCATTGCATCACAGAGCAGTACATGGTGTTCATGCAAAACTTCTAAAACAAAAATCAGAAGAACCCTCTGCTGCATTACCTGTGTTACAAGCTGCATTGTTAAGGAGTTCAGGAAGCCTTGGCCATAGGCCTAGTCAGAACCAGGAGATGGACAAAAAGTTGAAAAGCCAACATATTTCTGCTGCTACTGAAAAGGACAATGAGGATGACCAGAGTGACAAAGGTACTTACACTATTGAGTTGGAAAATCCCAATTCTGAAGAAATGGAAGCCCGTAAAATGATTGACAAGGTGAGAAACCTAAAAGGTATACTGATGTTAAAGTGTTATGTGATGTGTGGGCAACAGTCTACCACTTCAGTTCTGCTTATTAAAACTGCTGCAATAATACAAGTTTTTAAGCCAGTCTATAATGATGAAATATGGCATGTCATAAAAGCAGCAGCAGGCATTTGGCTAAAAGTTACTCCTGTTTGATACTGCTGTTCTTTTAGTTTGGTAGTTTTAATGCATTTTCAAAAGATTTAAGTACTGTAAGAATACTAGGCAACAGAATTCAATTAACTGGTATTTTTATGAGAGTTTTTAGGTTTTAATTTATTATGTCCCTGTGGAAATACTCACCTGTTCTTAAAATCCTATGGTCTCTGTAGTTTTTAGTATATAAATTGTTTCCATCCAAATTATCATCTAGAAATAGATTGTAAATGTTTTCTATACTTTAAAAAAAGTATATTCAATAAAGGTAACTTAAATTTCAGCACCCATTATAAAAAGTAAGTATAAGAGTGCTTTCATTTTGCAAAAATGTTCATATGATAGCAATGTGATTTTCATAGTTTGAATGTAATATCTAGGTATACGCTTCATTAGGCTTAGGAATCTTATGATGACCAAGTAACTTTTGCTTCTTGGTAACAATATAAATAAGAAGACAAATCATATTTGCAGTTAAATAACTGCAAATAACTCTTTCTTTGGATTCAACAGGAAGATATGGGTAGGAGAAGCTATGTTTAATCATTTGACTTAATTGACTTGAAGAGGATTTTTTTTCTGTTATTGTTGTGTTTTCCTAAACAATCTGTTGAATGCTGGCATCCAAATCTAGACAATGTTTTGGCCAATTTAACAGGAAATTCATTGCTTACTTGTTATAGAATTATCGAAGAATTTATTTTATATGTCTAAAACTTTTTCAGAGCTGAACAAATACATTAAGACATTTAGAATTAATTTTGGCTAAACATTGAAAAATATTTTTTGAAAGACAAGCCAGCTTCACTTTTCTGATTTTGTAGAAAAGTGCTGACATAATGGGGAAATGAGAAATTTTATTACAGATGGTTTTATTTTATAAAAGGTGTTTATGGAGCATTTGGGAGTGGGGGATTAAAGAGAACTGCCTTCAATAAAATCATAAAGATAATGGTTTCACCTCTTATGGATTCTGAAAAGGAGACTTTTGACTTCGAGTCAGTATTCAAAGAACTTATGAGAACTAAAAGCTTTCCAAAGGAAGCAAATGAATGTCAAAGAACAACATTGGTTTTACTCAGTAACTGTAAATATCTCCATTTCATTCTTACATTTTAAATCTTCAATTAAATTGCATCAGAAAATGTGTAAGTCCTGTTTTTGCTAAGTACAGTTGTGCAACAGGGTTTGTTTGGAAACCAGAAAAAATAATAACATTTGGAAATGGACCATTTATGTACTTTACAAGAATGTTAATACTGTGGTATTTCATATCCATTGAGGATATCAGTTTTTTGTTTGAAATAAATCTCTCCTGTGAAAGGAGAGATTCAGGAGCAGGAAGTTAATGTAAGTGTTAGGGATCGTCATAAAGTATTGGTTTCTATTCTTAGTGTTGCATAAAAAATGCTTTTGGATATCATGAATGCCTCTTACTGCTAACCTAAAAAGTGTCACCACTAGAAATTAAAGATTTACTAGGAAGTAAAGCAGAAATGGTTTTTCTTTGAGGTCTCCTGTATCTTTTCCTTTAGTATCTATACTGAAGTATTATGAACACTGTATTTTACACCCAGTTGAAAGAGTCCTGCTGCACGCTTCTTATTTGATTTGGTAATGTGAAAGTGTGGTGATATTTTTATGAAGTGCAGAAAAACAGCCAGTGAAGAAAATCAAAACCAAATGGAAGCCAAATCCTCCAGCTGAGCTCAGCTTTGCTTCCCTCCTATTTTAAATTGCTAATACTGTAGATTCTGTTACTTTACTGAAGGTGGATAAGTGAGGAATAAGACAGGGACTTTTTTCAGCCTGTTGACTGCTGTACTGCTTTACTGAAGATTTAAGAGAATTATTGGTGTGCGTTTTATCAGTAATTCCAGTATAATCTCTCTTTCTTTGTTGGCAAGTCTGTCCCTTTTCTGAGCAGTTACAGTGCCTGCTTAATTGAATGTCATTTAAGAGTGTCTGTCAGGTCACAAGATTAACTGAAATTCAAGTGTTGCATTTGCCAGGATTGGGATGAAAATATAGTACAAATAGCAAGGATAACTTTCTAAAACATTTGCACAAATAATGCAGGCTTGTCAGTAACAATTTACATTAGAATGATGCTAAGATCTGTGTATGATTTACCTGAAGAATTTCGTATGGAATAAAATACTTCTGGTTTGGTTATTTTTCCCTTTTTACTGGAAGAAAGGGTGAGAATGACCAAAATATCTAAAGATTACTTTCAGTGTGACTCATTCACTTGGGAAACCTAAACCTTAGCCTTACTCCTCTAGGCAGAGTTTACTCTTTTCTCTGGAAAGAAACATAAGAGCAAACCACAAATGCAAGAGTGACATTAACTTGTCAAAAATCAAGGGGTGATGAATAATGCTTCTTTGACTTGAGAGATATGCAGGAAATCAAAGTTAAAATTCTCAGAAAAATGGAAAAAAAAATCTATCTAATTTATAAAAAAGGAGGGAAAGACCTTAATGTTGAGCTATATTGTTTCCTTCAAAAGTGCAATTTTTGCTTAATGTAGCCTTTTACTAAAGATTCTAGGAAATAGACTCAAGGACAACAGATACTTATGTGACATGATTTAAAAATCCCAAAAGGATGCCATCCTGCTTATTTCACATCTAGATTTCATTTAGATTGCTAAGGATCCATTTCTTCCTCTGCTACTCTTTCAGTCTCTGAGAAGAAAGTATTGCCTCTAGAGCAGAAAAGGAGTAGAATAACAATCAACATATTCTTGTTTTCTTGATAATTTTAAAGCCTGACTTTTGAAGACAGAATGTGAGAAAGATCCAAAAATAATCAGAAGGAAAGAGGAAGACATTTTCTAAGTAACAGAGAAAAGATTTTTAGTGAGATCCTTTTCCCAAAGAGAGAGGGGGGTGTAACCATTTATCTGCAGTGATGACTGTCTTGGAGTGAATTTTTGTCATTTACCTAAAATGAAAGATTCCAAAAACATTGAGGCTTCTGTCTTACACAACTTTCAACACCTAGATAATTGTCTGATTTTAATTTCATTGGCTCAGAAGAGATACCAAGATATGACAGGCAAGGTCACTGGAATAAAATCAATTTATATAAATACCCACAGAGTAGGAAATGAGAAATTTGTTAAATTTTTTTGCAAATTTAAAAAAAATAGATTTTATTTTAAGAGGAAGAAATAAAGTATGTCATAACAATAGTAAGCATATGGTTTTCAGTTGTAAATATAAAAACAAGATGCAAGACCTGTACACACCTGGAGTCCTCGAAAGATTGTGCCTGCTTTACTTATATGTCAGTTTATCATTTAGATTGATTGTATTTTAAAATCTTCTATGCTTAGATCAGCCATGATATGAACTGATGTAATTACTTAGAATTTCAGGAATGCTAATTATTTCTTCTGAGCTGTTATTTGAATTTTATTCATAAATCTTGTCAGAGGAAGTAAATATCACTGCATTGTGGCCAGCTTTGAACAGGTTACTTATGCTTGCAATTGGTGTCTCTTAGAACAAAACAAACATTTTGGCGAATAAAAAAATAAATTGTAAAAAATAAATAATACATAAAAAACAAAACAAAACAAACAAAAGCCAAAAAAAACCCAACCAAAAAACCCCATGACATCAAATTCTGTAGAGGTTAGGAGAAATCTCCGGCTGTGTTATTAGGAGAAGCAGCCATCATAAGAAAATGTCATAGTTATTTCTATTTTAAAATATAATACATATACATTGGTTCAGGACTGATATCAAAACATGAAACTATCACAGAAGGAAAATGAGTATGGGTTAGGGGGCTTTCTGTTTGGTTTTGCTTAAGTGAATTTCATTTATTGATATTTCTGAATGGAAAATTTGTCAGAGTTCCCATTGTGGAGATAGTGGTTATAATTTCTAAACACTTGCAATCTTCAGCTGTTACCCACTGTAACTGCCTTTTGCTCCTTAGTCAATCAGCTGATGAGGATGCTGTCTCCACAAAATTCCTGTGCCTACCTAGGATCCAACTGTGCTTTTCACAAGTAACACAAACTTCATCTTAATTATTGTAATTTGCTATGAAACACGTATTCTAGGACTCATTTTATTTTTTAGTAACTTGACATTATTACTATTTCTTTCAAATCCTCTTGCTTTTTGATATATAGAGACTGAGTGAATACTGCCAGTATTACTGGTATGGAAATGTGTTGTACATTTCCCTCTCCTGTCACTAGTTCACTTGCATTTTTATTCTATCATGGATTTCTGTATGGTCCTCTATCACCTTTAGTGTAAAAAATATAAATTCAAAGCTAGATTGGTGCTTTTCCTCACAAACTCGTGTGTTCTTTTCACTTGTTCTCTACAGTATAAATGTATGATTGTGTCTTAATGCTTTTAAAAATAGAGAACACTTGAAATATAGCAATAAACCTTGCGTCCTAGAGGTCCTTTCATTAGCCGATGATATCTCTGCATCCAGGTGTTCCAATGTCACTTAAATTCACAGAGAAGTAGTAGGCAAACAGGTTTAGAAAGTAAATACATTACTAACGTGAAAGAAAGTTATGATTGCGTAATAGACGCTGGCTCTCTTTTTATACTTGTAGAGCTCTTTTTAAAATTACCATTGAGAGCAATTTCATCAATGTGTAAAGAATAAAAGCTGGTCTTACATTCTACAAAGACTACCTTGAACATACCAGGCGTACAATATTCTCTACTCAAAGAGTTTCAGAAAGCCACAACTCTTTCTAGCAGAACAGTACTCTTATTGTTGCAGCTAACAGCTAAGTAAAAAATAAAACAAATTCAGGATCTTGATTTGATTTAGAACATGCTTTCAGTGTTACTTTTAACACATAAATGTACCTTTAACACATATTTTTTTTTCCTTTACATCCAGCCATTCTACCCTTTAGATAGGTTCAATGCTTTCTTCTGTTAACACAATTGCTCTCTGTTTTGCAGAGTTGTAAATTTTCTGTGTGTTTTACATTTTTTTAAATAATCAATTTTTTTCTATTAGAAGGAATTTATTCTCAGCAGTCGTATCAGGTTAAAAAGTCTTCCTAGGCCACAGAAAAGGTAAGTCTGTCAGGGGATGAAAGAATTCAAAATTATGTTTCTGCAGTTCATCTTCCTTTTTGTTGATATTAAAAGACTGCAAGTTATGAGGCTAATGAGTTTCCTTTTTTCTACAAACCAAAATAGTACCAGTAATTAGAGTCCAGAGGAGGGCCACGAAGCTGGTCAGAGGGCTGGAGCACCTCTCCTATGAGGACAAGCTGAGAGAGTTGGGGTTGCTCAGCCTGGAGAAAAGAAAGCTCTAGGGAGATCTAATTGCGGCTTTCCAGTATCTGAAGGGGGCCTACAGGAAAGATGGTGAGGGACTGTTTATCAGGGAGTGTAGTGACAGGACATGGGGTAATGGGTTTAAGCTGAAGAAGGGTCGATTTAGATTAGATGTTAGAAGGAAATTCTTTACTGTTAGAGTGGTGAGCCACTGGCACAGGTTGCCCAGAGAGGTTGTGGATGCCCCCTCCCTGGAAGTGTTTAAGACCAGGTTGGATGGGGCTTTGGGCAACCTGGTCTAGTGGAGGGTATCCCTGCCTGTAGCAGGGGGGGTTGGAACTAGATGATCTTTAAGGTCCCTTCCAACCCAAACCATTCTATGGTTCTATGATTCTATAATAAATTTTAATAAATGCATGTGCAAATAATTCTGAATGTGTTTGGAATATAAATACTTCGAGGCTATTGCAATAAATAAAAAGCAAATCAATAGGGTTTTTGCAAGCTCTTAGAGGGTTTTTGGGGGGTTTCCTTTTTTGTTTTGTGTAGAGTTTTTTATTGTTTTTCTTCTTCAAGCCAATTTCATGTTAGGATATTTCTGAATGGAAGTATTTTGTAGAACCTACTATAGCAGAGTAAACTCCCATGTGTGGGAAGGGAAGGAACAGAATCAAGGCTATGTGTATATCTGAGTTCTCATCAGCCTAGCTAACCAGGGAATCTAGAATGTTATAGCAGCTCATATGCATATGGAAACAAGGCTTAGATAAAGTTTTCTCAGTCCCAAAATTGTTTTCTTGAATTATCTTATATTCATTTAAATTTCCTTATAAATAATCGGTTTTTTTCATCAGCAGTTTTAGATCTCAGATTCAATATACTGATTCCCCACCAGTAGTAAAACTTGCAAAAAAAGTGCCAAAATCAAACCTCAATTCATCCTGCTGCCATCTTCAAAAAGAATTATTGTGACCATTTAAGGATTTTGTTTTCAATGCAAAGTTCATATTTTAGATTATGTTCCAATTTATTTTAAATTGGAAAAAGTTGCTGTTTTAAAGTCTTTGTTTATATAGGTAGACAGGCCACAATAGTAATGAACTTATTTTTAATGTGTATGCTGTCATCTTTAGTTTTACTTGATTATATACTATGTGAAGAGAACACATAAAATACTATTCTATTGACACAATCTTGAGAGAGATTCTTTTTTTCCTCTTTAAAAAGTTGGAATAACTAATAATTTTGGAGGAAAAGCTGTGTTGGTGTTTATATAGATACCAAGTTTTCCATTTTCATTTTCTAGATCTTTCTGCTCACAACGATACTTGTATTTCAGTTTGTGTTGACTCTTTTTTTGAGTATGTGTACAAATGGGAATTTATTTTGAAAGGTGGTTATAATAAAATGGAATCTCCTTACTCTTTTTACTCCCAGGGTATGTTTGTTATACCATATTATGTTATTGGCCAATGTGTTTTTCAAGGACTATGTACTTTTAAATGATTTTTTGTTGGTGTTGTTGCTTTAAATGTTCATAATGTTTGTTTACCAGATCTTGTCTTCTCTGTTGCAAACCTTGACGTTTTACCAATAATTTTGCAGATAGCATGAAACATTGTCTTAAGCATAAAATAACTGCTAAATGAAGATTTGTGGACTGACAAGTTTAAGATTAATGTTTTGCTAAATATTTTGAAAGTAAGAGTGACAAAATCATAAGTGAGTATTTTATTACATTGTTATATTTGTATATACCAGTCTACCTCTGTGAGAAGTATAGACTAATTCAGATGTTTTCCATCATTTGTAAATAGTGTGCAAGGCACAGAAGGGATTGATTTTAATACTTGGAGTCATATACCAAATCAAAACATTTTTTTTAAGATCTGCAAGGTTTATTGGAAAATGTGTATTCTTTTACTGAAACTATGTTCATCCAAAAACTTACATTTACAGTGCAAGTGGAGCAGGGAGAGGGAAATGTTTTTCATTAAAATACTGAACATATATATTATTAAAACTCCTCTTGTTGTGGAGTTAACATGCATGTTATGGAACTCCTCTTGGCAAATTTTTGCAGTATTATAAATTACAAACTACATGAAAACAATCAATGGAGCAAGGAGTAAGTTAGGAGGAAAAAAAAAATCTGAGCATGTTTCAACGACTGTTTAAGGAACCAAGACAGATATATCTATTTTCAGAAAATGACTTTCAAGTCTTCTGTCTTTACACACCCTCTGGGTTTAATTGCTTTTACCATGGCTTCAGCAATTTCTTCTAGAAAGAATGCCTTTCAGCCCCACAGAGTGTCTTGGTTGCAGAACAACTGTATTTTATGAATACAATGCTGAAAAAGCAGTATAACAGTTGAAGTCTATCAAATCATCTGAACATACAAATTTTGTCAAGAGTTCAGAGGATGTTTGTAATCTTTTTTCATCTGAGGGGAGGATTCTCTAAACTTACTGTTTCCTTTTGAATTTGGAATTCTCAAGAAAATGAATTCTTCACTGTAGGAAATAGGTAAAAAATATGTATGCATGCAAATATGTAACTGGCGTCTGGTAAGAGGAAGTTATTAGACTTGGCACGTTGATCCTTTGCATTTGCTTATGTAGCTTTTTTTATACCAGAGCGTCTTGCATCTGACTTTATATCTTCAATATCCAGTTAAAATGACATAAACAGCTTCTGTGAAAATCCATGGCTATTCATGAGATATGCCCTGCACAGAACACAGTCTGTTCGCCTGGGATGGCTAGGATAACTGCCAAGAACAAGCAAAAACTATTAAAAGCTGACTTCTCAGAAGCAGCTTGGTTAAACACAGTTCATGTCAGTAGTTAAACACAAAGTGAGCTTAGGCATTGTACTCTGGCTTGTCACACTTTCTCAAAGGTGGGAAGAAAAAGTTTGCCTTTTGTGTTTTCTGTCTGATCAGTAACTGACTTTTAACAACCAGTTTACTATGTATTATGCATATCTGGACTACCTTCTTTGGAAGAATTATGAGGAGCTCAGTCTGAAGACTAAGCGCGGTATTGCCAAGATCATCTGCGATATGGATCTGAAGCTTCTTCCATTTCCCTGCTCTCTGAAATCCTCTCTTCTCATCAATCAAGCATCTTCTGAGTGTGGCTTATTTACACTTTCTTCTTCTTGCTTAGTACATCCAAACTGTGTCCAAATACTACTTGTGTTTCCAAATTCATGTCTCTTCCCTCTGTTGTTTTTTTTTTTCTTTCTTGCTGGTCTGACTGTATCAGTTCACAGCTCAGTTTCTGAAATTTACTTTTATTTGACTTCTCTGACAATCAAATATACTCATCATCTTCCTTTCCTCTAAAAAGTTATGAAACAGAATTGCTATTATAATTTACATTCCCATCCCTTTACAGTGGCAAATACCTTATTTCAAATTTAATCATTTGCTCCTTGTTTTATTTTATCGTGGTCCTGTCTTTAATGCACTGCACAGTACAGCCCCTTGTCCCTTACCTGTGCTCTGCTTTGATTTAGTTTGCTTTTTTAACTGCTCATCTTTGAATTCCCTTTTACACACTTTTTGTCTTTGAGTTTTGTTCTGCTCCTTGTATACAGATTGCTTGCAGTGAAATTAATAGTGTTTAAGTCATCATCCTTTTCAAATATGTCTCCGGATTGTGGCTGTAACTGTTGTTAGGCTCTGAAGGAATAGAAGGAGAATTATTCAAATACTTGTAGTTTACAACTACCATCTTTAATGGATATATTCCTAGTTGTAGCTCCGAATTGCAACTAGAATTGTCAGTATTTATTTGTTGTTTTTCTGTTAATCTTATTAATATTATTAGTAATTACTGCATATCCTTTATGTTAAGACTACAGCAGTAAGACTATTGGGGAAACTTTAGCAACTCAAAATGTTAAAACTAGGTAGAATTCTTCAGATTTGTATTTCGAATCAAATTTATGCTCCTAGTTTGTCTTTAGTGCTCTTAAAAATTATTTCTAATGCTTTGTGTAGTAAGTATGTATGCAGAACAATAGAATCCCTGTTCTTATACACATAATTTGCTATAAGACTGAGTGAAAATATCTATCAGGAGTCTTAAATAAGACTTTTTTTTCCATTGATACAAGTATCTTCAGTAATGATTTGGATGAGGAATTAGGTCTGTGGACATTAAGTACTGAGTAATTAGAATAATGTAGAACTGCAGCATGATCTTCATAAACCATGAAATAGTTTAAAATTAATGTCCTGAAATTAAGTATAAGTAAGTATAAAATCATAACATTAGTAACTCTGAAAACTTTTTTCTTACTCAAGAACTTTAAAGTTTATAAAAAGCTAATAAGGAAAACATCAAGTGAAGGTTTGGGTTTTGTGTTTTGGTTTGGGGTTTGTGTGGGGGTGGTTTTTTGGTGTGGTTTTTTTTTTTTGTTTTTTTTTTTTTTTTTTTTTTTTTTTTTTTTTTTTTTTTTTTTTTTTTCTCCTTTTTTTTTTTNTGTTTTTTTAGCTAACCCATTTTCTTCCTTTTGGTTCATAAAAGTGGTTCCTGTTGCCATTAATTTTTCTGACCAGTTTCTATTTTAATTTCTGGAAGGTCTCACATGTATCAATAAAGAAAAATGGCCTCTGTGGTTTTAAACAATCATCACTTTTTATAATCTTAAAGTCATTATACGTATCTGTAGTATAGTTCATCTGTGGTACAAAAGATATTAATTCATCTGTTGGGAGGCAGGGGATGGGAGGAAAGTTAACAAGACCAATCCCCAATCACTAAAGCTAGCTTGTGTTAAAGCTGTGTTTCAGCTATTGTCAGAAGCAGGTGTGCTCTGAGTCATGAGCTGTTTTCACAGGCAAATGTGTGTGGCCTGCCAAAACAGATTACTCTGCTTTCTATCTGGGTTTAAAAAAAAAACAAAATTCTAGTAATTGTTTTCTTCATGGTATATTTAGCTACCTAAGTTAGAAAATAAATGTATTATTCCCCATTCCCCAGGCTCTCTTCAAGCTCATGATTTTGTGAAAGTCTTTATTGTTTACTGTGATAATAAGAAAGTGTAAAAGATTTAAGAAACATCTTTTTTCATTGACAGCTGCATGCTGGATATGTGTGATTTGAGATGCTTAGGAAGGTTCTTGAAGTCATAAATGAATGCATAGAATCCCTTTATGTCCTTTATCAAAAATAAAACAAAAAAGGCATTCCTGTCATTTTTCAAACAGCTCACTGTGTTCAAACCTGTATCATGGAATCTGGCATCAACTTTTTCTTCCCCAAAACACAGTTAATCAACATGTATGATAGTTGCTTCTGTTTAAAGGTGTAGCTGCTGCTTCTGACGAATACAAGCTTTACAGAAAGAAACTTCACTCTTTTTATATAAATAGTTGAGAGATGCTGTGATGGGTGTCATCAGCATTTCCTCAGGATTTTTTTCGTTTGGTTAAGTTATCCTCTAGACTTCCCTTAAATGACTTTGAAATCATGAAGATACTTAAAGAACAGAAACATCTGAAGAATTGGAAGCCTTGCTGAATTGCTGAATGTCATTCAGTCTTTGTAGGAAGACACAGGTCTCTATCCATTCAGGCTTCAATCACAACAGCCCACTGTTAGCACACATACCTTATCACAGCCAGCCATCAAGTACAAATTGCATTTTTCTAAATGGTCGAGAAACAATTTCCAGCAGAAACTGTCAGGTTATTCCGTGGCTGTTTCTGTTGAGGGTGTGTTCTCATTACTTGGTGAATAGTGTAAGTGTATTGGTTAATCCTAGAATTTTGATAGTATTCATGTTCTGCAAATGTATGGCAGGTGTGTATGTGATGTTCTAAATTTTGTAAAATACTAAACATGAGTTGTTTTGCATAGTTTTCATGTTTAAAGTTTTAATTATGTATTAATGGAATTATTTTCAAAGGGGTTTTATGTATCACAGTTCTGAAGTTTAGTCTTTGGGATAGATCACACTTGTGTGAATCTTCTTTCTTGATGAGAAGAGGAGCTTACAGTTGTTTTGCAATGGAACTTAGGCAGGACAGGTGCATGCACATACCAGTGCTCCTAGATGTAGAATGAATGTGTAGTACAAAAATATACATGTATTGAGGAAGATGCTTTCCCTTTCTTTTTAGTAATAGTGTCCCCAAATATTTTGCTTATCTTTTCTGGCCTATAATATCCCCACTATATATACAGAGGGAGCATTTGGAGTAGTATTAGGAGGTAGATCTATTACTTGGATCTTATTGCCACCCATATTACCTTTCACAGAAAAAAATAGGCAATATTCAAATTCAATTTTGTGGTAATTTCAGTAATAGAAGAAGAATAACAAAATATGCTTAATAGGACTTCAATACTAGAAAAGGTAAAACTGAAAGAAGCCTTAGGTGCTGTTGTTCGTGGTACAAGTAAAGAAATTTGACATGGTAAATGAATGTGCCACCGGATGATATGAAGGAATTTACAGGAAGCAATTTACTGCTATAGTCCTGATTAGATATGGAAGTGTTGAATTTGTATTTTCCTTCAGGTGCTTATGTGATAAAATCAGAATTTCCTTTCATTTAAAAGAACATGTAGAAATCTGTAATCAATGGAACTACATTAAACAAGGAAAAAAGTGGCTGTGGAATAGTGATATATTCAAAGAAAGGAGACAGTGGATGATAACTGATTTGTATCTTAAAAAATTCCTACAACTGTACAAACCAAAAGTATATCATTAAAAAGAAAGTTTAAGTTCTATCACTTTTTTTTTTCAAGAAAAGAAATATTTATGAAATACACTTATGTACCAGTTGCTTAAGAGTATCTAGACATGATTTTTGTATTAATTGAAAATTGGAGAGCATCGCCTGAATTTTAGAATTGCAGAAAGCAGCCTTTTCACATGAGAGCAAAATACAAATGCAATGCATTTGAAAAAGCTTCCTGAGTTATAAATGTGTAAATGCTATAGCAACATCTTTCTGGACGTTTAGAAGAGCGTACACAGGAGTTGAATGACAAGGTGTCTAATTTTTTTTTTTCTTCATCTGCTTCTTGGACACTAAAAAGTGTTATGGTTTGTGGCCATCTAGTGGTGAATCCGCTTTAAATACACTAACCTTGTTCAGTACTCTACCTTTGCCGTGCAAAACTGAATTACAAAACAGACTGGGGAAAAAATAATTCTGTATATTTTTTTCTCTTTTGCACTAGTAGTATTTTTTACAGGAGGATAACATCTGTAAAGGTCATTTCCTTCTTTCCTTTTCTTTGTCTTTCTCTAAGGCAAAACAATTTTTGATGTTAACAGGTTCTTTTTAGCAGGCAATTAGTAGTAGAGCAGTGAATTTATTTCTTAGGCAGAAATACATTAATTTTATAAATTATGTTTCCAAGATACAAAACATTCTCTAAAATATCTTTGAAGTGTACATCAATTTTGAAAGCAATTCATATTCCTTAGTATCTATGACTCATAAGAAATTTGACAGGCAATATGCTGTCTCTCCTGCTGAAGTCCTTATTACTAAATGGCCTTGGTAATAATATTTTTCTAGTATTTTTCTTTGACCAATGGTTTTAAAATGTCACGGGGGCATTATTCTGTCACACACTGAAGAGATTAATATAAGCATCAGTAGGAAACAGTGTATTAGAACAACTGTGGCAAGTCATATCTTGAATGAGATGAGTCTACATGGTTTGTGAGACCTGGTGGACTTCAGACATCTGCTAAGGCCCAAAAAACTGCAATTCTGTTTTTATTAGCGATATAACTTAATAAGTGTATTAGCAGCAGATGTAAGCATTTGTATTTTTTGTTTTCACTAGATAATAAGAAAAATTTGAAAATTTGGTGGTTCCAGTTATTGTTTTTTTTTCCTTAATTGGGAAATGGACTGTAAAATGTTTTTTTATAATGATTTTGCCTTTACCTTTTGTTTCTTTCATCAAAGTGTCATTTTTTCATATCTGACCATTCCAACTAGCAATTCCTTGAATTTTTAGTGTTGGCATAAGACTTCTTTCTTAATTGCTGTAGATATTTCTTCTATTTAATTTGTAGATTTCACCAAGATGACAGATAAGCATAATACAGCAAAACCTATTTAAACTCACTCTCCAGCATGTCACCATCCATCCATTAACATTGAACATTGTATCAGGATGGTATTGGGTTAATGTATGTAATGGTTTGTTTCATTTTCAGGTATTTGGAGTGGATGACAGCCAGGATTATAATAGGCCTGTTATCAACGAGAACCAGAAAGATTTAGTAAAAGATTGGGCTATAAATTCTGCTACAGTAGTGCTGGAAGAAAAAAGACCACTGAGTACAACTGGATTTCTTGACACAGAGGTAGAATTTAATTTTTGATGGTCTTCTTTTTTCTTCCAATAAGAGAGAGCACTAATAACAACCACTAAGTGTTAAACAGCAAACAAAACCTTGCCTAGAAAACATTAGCTCAGATCTATGAGTACTTTATTTTTCTTAGGCCTTTATTGCATTACCAAAACTTCTTTGTCAGACAAACACGTTACATCATGAAGGTGTTTTAAACTTTGCTGCCTTTCTATGTGCACTAATACCAGTGTATTGGAAATGTGGCAGGAGCTTCCTTGCATCATTACATTTGCAACATACATTTGCACAGTATATGCTTCTTGTAAGTTAAGAACTGAGGAAAAGCTAGTTATGTTTTATAGCCCAAAGCAAGTAACTATATTAAAATTCAAGAATAAGGTGTATACATTTAATATGTGATACGAAGTCAGCTAGGAAAAAAATGGTGGATAATACATTTCAGGTTTTTTTCTGAAGCCAGAGAACTTCAGTTTTTTACATTTATGATTTGAGTTCTCAAGTGAGATGCCACTCATGAAGAGTCACTTATGTTAGTTGCCTCAGAAGCAGTATAATTTAATCAGTTGGTGAAAGATTAGGCAAAGGAAAGTGCCTGTTCTTTATATCTGACTCAGAATATGCACACAAGCTAGATGTTAATCATATTTCATATTGAAATCTTGGGAGACATTCTGATATCATTGCGATGGATAAACTATAACTTGAAACACGTTGGGAATGGAATGGGCTCACACTAGTAACAGTAACGAAGCACACCACACTTAGTTCTCTACTTGCCATGACAAACTGTTTCTGAATTATGATCCTGTAAATTTGCAAACTTTATAAATAAGCAAATTTTCTGGAATATATCAAGAGCTTAAAGTATGAATTTGTGTGCCTGCCATGCAAATACATTGTTTTTAATATCAAGGAATCTGTTTCTCCTAGGGAAGGTGTGCTTTATCATGGTTGTACTTTAACTACTGTGCAGTCTTGGTACATTAAGTATGTTACTGTATTTAGATTAGTGTCTTTGAATAGTTTCTCTAAGGTTACTGCTTCAAGTAAATTATTGCCATACAGCATGGGCATATCATGTGGAAGAATTTGACAAACTTTGCCTTTCAGCTTGCTGCTTTGCTTGAATCTATAACCACAATCTTTCTCTCTCTTTTTTTCATGCCTTTTGCAGCATTTAACTCTTTTGTGCCGCATCAGTTTTCAAGATTTTAAAAGTATTTATATTTTTCCATGTATATAATTTCATAAGCAGCAAAAGAATATATAAGTTATTTTATGAACATAATTGAGCTTTCCAGGTGTTATATTTTGCAAGTAACAGGGTTTGATTTTAGAAAAGTGAGACTTCTGCAATCATAGGAAGATGACTTCTGCAATCATAGGGCAGGTTTAAGAATCTTTCTGGCAATGGCATGCTAAAACTTGCTTTGATTTAGGTTGAAATTACAAGAATGATGCCTTTTTATTACTGTGGATGCTTTGCTGAATAAAAAGGTCGGGGTTATTTGGCATAGTCTTAATTTACAAGATTATTATGAGGCGTGATAGGAGCAGAAATGAAAATTGTTCAGGAGGTAGAGGAGCAAAACTGACATAAGCGATGTGGGTATAGTAAGAGAATTAGTGTAGGAGATAAAGACAGATGAAGATGGAAAAAGCTTACCAGGGAAAGTTAAAAGTAGAAATTGGTTGATATGTATGTTGAACTTTCCTGCTTCTCAGTTTTGGAATACTTACTGCATTAATGAGCTGCAGATCGTAAGTAATAAACCTCATTGAAGATGTTGGCTAATCAGTCAGGTAACCTCAGGATAGCTCACTGTTCCAGGCTTGCATCCACTCAGATTGTGGATGGACCTTGTTCCGTCTGCCCATCACAGTTGTACCTATAGATGATTTAGCAGAATGAGGCAAATTCAGGACATGATTGACATAGAAAAAGCAGAGAATAAACATTTAAGAGATTTCAGTTCAGGAAGATGGAAAAGATGGCTTGGGAAATTATGAAGATTTTATAAAAATTATTTTCAGTTTGAAAGATTATTCTGAACTTAAATAACTTTACAGAGCTTGTGAATTATCGTGAATAATGTGCTTGGAAAGGACCTAAAAAAATTGCTTTTCTTATAAAGACATTCTCAGCTTTTCCTTTGATATGACAAGCTTTGGTACTTTGGAGTAGTGTGTGTCATGAGACTAAGTAAAATGCAGAGTGAATATCTGACACGGTTGGATTGAGCCTGCATATGCTGGTTCTTGCCTTGGCAATGATTACAGATAGGCAGTAAAAATACTAAATCTATCTATTTAAAATATTTAAATGTTTTTATTTTCTATATTATAAGCTGCCACTTGCCAACCAAGGTAAGTGTGATTTAAGAATAGAAATTAAATAAGATAGAGAACAAAGGCTTTGATGTTGTTATTTATTCTTACTATGTGAGCTTGATTAATAAAAGTACTACAGGCATTTGGGCTATGATTTATCCATCCAGCTTCCATTTAATTTTCAGTGGCCAGTTATCTATGTTGACCACAGTTCTTAAATAACGTACGTGTTTAACAACATTGTCTTTGATGTGCTTCTTAAGGACATACCTCTTTTTTATTTTTTTTGGGGGGGTTCTTTTAATTTTTCTCAGGACTGCAACACAGTTAGAAACCTAGTTCTGCATCTGCTGGGTCATCAGTGCCATTGACTACAGTGTTCCTTTCCCTGCTCTGAATAGCCATTTCATGTCTTTCCTACTTAAGATAAAATAAATAATACCACTGACATTCTGAATACTGAATAACTTCATTAATGTAAATATTTGCTATATTACTTCTTAGAAGTGGCGAAATGCTGTGTGTATTTAGAAGCTGTATTTCCTTTTATTTATCCTTTCTAATTACACTAATTTCCTGTCCTTCTGTAGAGCAAACCATTCAGTCTGAAGTTTGTTACTTACTTTCTGGTGGAACTTAGTTGCTATATTGAAAAATAGGATGATTGTGTCAACAATGTCATATGGCTGTGAAAAGGCAAATATGACCTTGGATATACCCTGAAAAATGTGTTGTCAGTAGAAGAGGACAGTGTTGCTGCCATGGTAGAAAGTTTTGGTGAAACTTCCTCTCAAATACTGGCACTAGAATTGTTACCATTCTCGGATAAGAAGAGTGAATACAAGACTAGAGAAGGTACAAAGAGGTCTACTGAGATTGTTAAGGGAGTGGAGATTTACCTTATGAAAGCAGATTGATACAGTTCATTTAGTCTGGCAAAGCAGTAGCTGAGATTTTTTGAGTAGCAAACAATTGCTGAGTTTTGCAGAGTAAGTGGAGTAAATGCAACAGAAGGAAGAAGAACTATTTGAGATAGATGCCAATGTTGTTCCAGGAAAAAATGTGAAGACCTTTGCTGTATAGAAAGTGAGTATGGAAATCTGAAAAAAAGATCATCACCCCTGGAGGTATATGGTTCTGAAGCAGGTAGAGTGGGGAGGGCCTAAAAGAACTGCTTTCAAGATGGCACTTCAATTTATGAAGGATGGCATA
>VXBL01007193.1:309221-345948 GCA_013400195.1 Aramus guarauna
CAAGAGAGACTATTAATATATTGGATAAAACAGGAAGATTGCATTATAATTAGAAATCAGGTTTTGAAATAATAATACTTAAGATGCTATAACAACACAACGTAGGAAGAGACTTAAATTTTATATTTTTTTATTTATTTATATTTTTATTTATATATTTTTATATTATATTTACTCTTTTTACCTTTTAAAAATTTTCAAAGTTTCAAAAGGCTTACCATCAAGAAAGCAAATTAATTTCCTTTCTAGGTCAGCTGCAAAAGATGATCAGATACTGATTACATTGACTTCACTGTTATCCAGTAGGGATAATAATAAACTAATCTGTGCTTCTTTTTTTGTTTAGGCCAAACAAATTATCTGATCTTCCTTTCCTTTCCATCATGTTGTCTTACTCTTTCAGTCCTTAAGGTAGTCTTTCTGTAATGAAGTAAATACAATATTTCATCTGGATAGGAGGGTCTTCTAAACTGGTAAAATGTCACTTTCTTGTCTTCCTGAAGCACATTTTTAACTTTTGAACACACACACCCCCACCATGTTTTTTTCCTGCTCTTCTGAGCTGAGGACTGAAATAACCTGGTATTAAAACTAACACATGTTCTAATATATTTTATGTAGGTTCTAATGTTTAAAAGTTCACTGAACTAGGAAACGCTCTTTATTCTGTACTGATTCTGCAACTATATGGATTTTGTTTGTTTATTTGCCATTCTAGAGCTGGTAACTCTAAAATTTATTGAGCATACTCCTTTCTCAACCTCCTCCAGGAAAATAGTGTCTGGCATATCTGTTCAGAAAAAACCTGGAAAGAGGACGTGCTTTTTTCAAACAGTTGTAATTTTTCTTCTGCTTTTTGTCTTCCTTAGGAAGGTTCTACTGCCCCTGGAAGTAAACGTTGGGTATCGCAGTGGGCCAGTTTGGCTGCTAATCACACACGTCATGACCAAGACGATACCAGATTGGAGACATCTGTGCCTGCTCCATTAGAAAATGGTATTAAAAACTGTTCTTGTCGTAATTTCTGTTGAAGAAACCTGTGAAAGCGAGAAANTGCACGTTTATATGCACCAGCAGTTGCCTGCTTTTTTTTTTTTTTTTTTTTTTTTGAGATGTGAGCAAGAGAGACTATTAATATATTGGATAAAACAGGAAGATTGCATTATAATTAGAAATCAGGTTTTGAAATAATAATACTTAAGATGCTATAACAACACAACGTAGGAAGAGACTTAAATTTTATATTTTTTTATTTATTTATATTTTTATTTATATATTTTTATATTATATTTACTCTTTTTACCTTTTAAAAATTTTCAAAGTTTCAAAAGGCTTACCATCAAGAAAGCAAATTAATTTCCTTTCTAGGTCAGCTGCAAAAGATGATCAGATACTGATTACATTGACTTCACTGTTATCCAGTAGGGATAATAATAAACTAATCTGTGCTTCTTTTTTTGTTTAGGCCAAACAAATTATCTGATCTTCCTTTCCTTTCCATCATGTTGTCTTACTCTTTCAGTCCTTAAGGTAGTCTTTCTGTAATGAAGTAAATACAATATTTCATCTGGATAGGAGGGTCTTCTAAACTGGTAAAATTTCACTTTCTTGTCTTCCTGAAGCACATTTTTAACTTTTAAACACACACACACACCATGTTTTTTTCCTGCTCTTCTGAGCTGAGGACTGAAATAACCTGGTATTAAAACTAACACATGTTCTAATATATTTTATGTAGGTTCTAATGTTTAAAAGTTCACTGAACTAGGAAACGCTCTTTATTCTGTACTGATTCTGCAACTATATGGATTTTGTTTGTTTATTTGCCATTCTAGAGCTGGTAACTCTAAAATTTATTGAGCATACTCCTTTCTCAACCTCCTCCAGGAAAATAGTGTCTGGCATATCTGTTCAGAAAAAACCTGGAAAGAGGACATGCTTTTTTCAAACAGTTGTAATTTTTCTTCTGCTTTTTGTCTTCCTTAGGAAGGTTCTACTGCCCCTGGAAGTAAACGTTGGGTATCGCAGTGGGCCAGTTTGGCTGCTAATCACACACGTCATGACCAAGACGATACCAGATTGGAGACATCTGTGCCTGCTCCATTAGAAAATGGTATTAAAAACTGTTCTTGTCGTAATTTCTGTTGAAGAAACCTGTGAAAGCGAGAAAAGAGTGATCATGTACCTATACAAGCAGCTTTCTTACTCTTAGTACCTCATCTTCACCTGAAATTCATGTCGTTGAGAAGAAACAGCATAAAAATGAGCTCAACAGAAGTGTTGTTTGGTGTGGCAGAAGAGTGCCAATATTAAACTGAATATTACTAAAAAATTATAAAAACTGTTTAATAATAAAGAAGCTTTCACTTGAAATGCAGTGTGGGTTGGTCCACATAGTATATTTCTTTCATTACATCTTTCTCAGTACTGGCCCCAAATTGGCCTTTAATGCACTGTTCAACAGTCCAACCTGAGACTTCATTACTCAGTCATTATTCAGCTGAAGCATAGCATACTTTCTTACCTTGGAAACATAGAAAACCTTGAGCTGTGAAACAGGCAAGTAGGGAGGAAGGAGGGGGATCTTACTGTATTCAATAGCTTTGAAATCTGGTGCTGAATGTGTTTAGGAATGTTAAGACTTGCTATCTGCTCCCTGTTGTAATGGCATGCTGATATAACAGTGATTTGTTGTTTACCTACCTTAATGTACTGAGAAAGCACAAAAACTTTACGTTCATATATACAGTCCCAGTGTACACTGCTGGCTAAAAGATTTTGATATCAGGGAGAGCATATCTTGTGTAGCTCAAATTCTTGTATCTGTGAAAACTTTGGTTTTTATATGAGAACGATCCTAGCCTGTATTATGCAACCTATATACTGAAATTAATACGAAGCAGGAAAAAAGCACTGTAGTCCCTCTGCAAGAATGATGCAAATGTTCATGAAGTGTTCCCTTTCCCAGTATACAGTCACAGTGTCAGCAAGGTAGTAATTAGCCCAAGATGCCACACAAACATGATTGTTTAATCAAAACCAAAATTATCCATGTTTGGGAAGAAATTGTGCCTGTTTGTAGCAGAGCAGGAGGAAAGGTTGTTGTTCTGTCTTTGCATTCTTACCCTGCTTCTGAAATGACTCCTACCCGTTTCCTGTGATATGCTAGTTTTAGGAAGCACACTTTTGGAAGATGGCTTTTTCTGTCCTGGTCACATCTCTGTGGTAAACTAGAAATGGTTCATTGCAGTAATTCTACTGCAGCCTTTTAGGCGTTGCTTTGATAGACACGTGCTCTGTATCATCACTTTGGGTTGTGTAGAATGGACTGTTCTTTTGTATGACGCTCTTAACATTCTACTTTTGTAATACAGAAATATTTTTTTGGTATATGTAATCTCTTTAATCAGGAGATAACGTGTTCTAAATTATGTTAGTGTATGGCTTTGTTTGGGTTTTATTACAAAATGTATTGCAACAGTGAAATGAAATATTATAGCTAGTTATGTACAGCTTGCATATAGTTTGGAGGTGGTAATGTAATTCATAACCATAATTTCCACTCTGTAATAAGAGTGTTTCCACTCTTTTCTGTAAAGAGGAAATGATGCTTAATGAGAATAGGACAAGCAGTAATGGGCTAAGTTGGACAAAGTCCACCTCATGGTAAAGAATAAGAAAATTATTTTCAGAATTATCTACCCAAATGTCTTATAGGGGTAGTCAAATCTCCATCAGCTGAGATTTTTGAGAACTTGTTAAATGTTTTTAAACATGTATTTGTCTAAGTATAATTGATCCTGCCATAGAACAGAGGGATGGACTAATGACTTTTTTCAGTTCTGTTTTAGCTTGGTTTATTAGTCTTACCCAGTCTTAAGAATTTATTGTTTTTATTTACCTTACTGTTGAATGACTTCTCAGCTATTTTTTTTTTTTTTCATTTGTAGACGCAGACATCAGTGAGTCTGGTATTTCTGTTAGAAGCACTGGTTCAGCTGCTTCTATGACCAGCCAAGGTGAGCGAAAGAGGAGGACACTACCACAGCTTCCCAAAGAGGAGAAAGTGAATGAAAGTGCAAAAGCAAAAACTGCATCTCATCAGAGATCAGAAATAGGTGAAAAGCAAGACACTGAACTTCAGGAGAAAGAAACTCCAGCTCGTGCCTCAGATGCTGACAGCAGAAGTATAGCTAAGTCAAGCAGAGCAATGAATGGTCTTTCACCCAAAGCTGCTGGAGACAAAGTTTTTTCTTGCCCCAGCTCTTCCAGTAAAGAGAGAGTTGAAAGTGGCAGAGAAACTTCTGTGGTGAAACAAGCTCTAGCAAAAATTCAACAACAAGAAAGAAAGGAGCAAGGACACTGGACACCCACAAAATTATCCTCTACAAAATCTGCTACAAACCAGGTTGAGAAAGGTAGGGAGGAGATTGCTATGTCACCCAAAACTTTGGATAATCAAGACAAAGCGCCTGGACTTGTTACAGACAAAGCAGAAATGAAGTTGGCACAAAGTGAGGGGAAAAGAAGAAAAAATGAGGAAACAATAAAAGGACAAAGTTCTAAAGTGTCTGGAGGAGAAAAAAAGGAAACTTCAAAACCATTAGTGAGACAAGGTAGCTTTACTATAGATAAGCCTAGCACAAATATACCTATAGAACTTATTCCTCACATTAATAAGCAAAGTGGATCTGCTGCCCCTTTAGCATCTGCAAACAGGTTACGTGACAGAAGTGATTCAATGGACACTGATTCCAGTCTAGATACAACACTCATTTTAAAAGACACAGAAGCTGTAATGGCTTTTCTTGAAGCTAAATTGCGTGAAGAAAATAAAACTGATGAAGGTCCTGAGACTCCTAGCTATAACAGAGATAATTCCATATCACCAGAATCAGATGTAGATACAGCCAGCACGATCAGTCTTGTTACTGGTGACAGTGAGCGAAAATCCACACAGAAGCGGAAGAGCTTTACAACCTTATATAAAGATAGATGCTCCTCTGGTTCCCCTTCAAAGGATGTTTTAAAATCTTCTGCAACAAGTGCCAGAGAAAAGATGGAAAAGAAAACTAAAAGTCGATCTTCAGATGGTGGGTCTAGAGCTGATGCTCGCAAAACTGTGCAATCCAGTGGAAGAATGAGACAACCATCAGTAGATTTGACAGATGATGACCAAACATCTAGTGTTCCTCATTCTGCCATTTCTGATATCTTGTCATCTGACCAGGAAACCTACTCTGGCAAATCACATGGAAGAGTTCCTTTTGCTTCAGCAGATGAACTTTTGCATTCCAAAATGGAAGGAAAGTCAGCTAAATCAAAAACCTCTCCTGTTGCACTTGGGCAGTCTAGTAAATCTACCACTCTTCCTAGACCTCGTCCTACAAGAACTTCTCTCTTGCGCAGAGCACGGCTTGGTGAAGCCTCAGATAGTGAGCTTGCTGATGCTGATAAGGCTTCAGTGGCTTCTGAAGTGTCCACTACAAGTTCAACATCAAAACCTCCATCAGGGAGGAGAAGTATTTCCAGAATAGACTTACTTGCTCAACCTCGCAGAACTCGACTTGGCTCTTTATCAGCACGTAGTGATTCTGAAGCAACAATAACTAGAAGTACTGCCTCATCTCGTACCCCAGAAGCTATTATAAGAAGTGGTGCAAGGTTAACATCAGCAGGAGATAGTAGTAAAGTTTCTGCTAGAACTAGAGCCAATAGCATTTCTCGACTTTCAGATTCAAAATCCAAATCTTTGGCTTCAGCTCATAATTCTCCCTCAGGTATGTAAGATTATTTGAACTAGTTTTATACAATACTAGATGTTTTTCATATGTGGACACTTAATTTTTTTTTTAGGAAACGTTTTTTAGGAAAAATTTATCAACTTTCAGTTGATGCAGTCTTTCTTTTTGGAGGAAGTGGCTTCCTTGTCAGGGCTTGTGGATGTGTCTCACTTAAAATCAAAAGACAAGAAATCGTAATCCCTTAACTGTTTGGATTTTATTTTTTTTTTAACTGGAAACCAGAAACAAAGAATTGCATTGATGCATTCAGATGTGGCAGCACTGATATGCATTAGTACAAAACCAGAGCAGAGATGTCTTTTCTCAAGTCATACTAGTAGAAGTTCAAAAAGTCAGCAGCACTTTTTCCTACATAGAAGATACAATATTTACTTGTAAGGTAGGCTTGTAAATATGCTGAACAGCAAGTGTTCCCTGAGCTATACTGTGAGCATCTGAAGGATAATTATATTTATATTTTAGGTTTAGCTTCCAGAACTACAAAAATGAGATTTGTTTGATAATAATAATAATAAGTAACAAATGCAAAAAATAAACACAAACACTACCTATCATAGTTATTTATATTAAAATGTTGGCTTTGGCTTGGAGTAGTTTCTGTTCTCTGTTCCAAATCATGAGGATTTATGATTTCATTTTGATTTCCAAATCATGTGTAGTAGTTCCTTTACTGTAATATTATGTATAGAAGGAAAAATCCATACAATTGATTAATTTTAACCTACTATTCCGTTAGAAGTTAACATAACACTTCAAGTGCAAGCAGTGTAAAAGGCTGCTAGTTTTTTTTCAACAGCAATAGTAAATAGACCAAAATTAAAATCAGTAATTCTAAATAAGTCAGCTTTCATGTGGAATGAATATCTAGAATTATGTCATCCTACTCTTTGAATTGTCATACTACCAGCTTGACATTATTTGAAGCCAGTCCACAGTCTAAGAAAAAATAAATCGAATAACTTCCAGTGTTGTTACTGAGATTCGATATTCTCTTTTACTGCTTCCTATTCAGAGTTGATATGAACACCCGTGATACTTAAATTTCCCACAGTCCTACTGCCTTTTTGTTGCTTATATATCATAAATGTACCTTCTTTGGATTCTTAACAATGCTTATTCCCTGGGCAGGTATCTTTTGGCTGTGTCATTTATTAGCTGAATAGAAATTTCTGTAGAGATACAAATGAGGTGTTCGCTGAACTGTAAAGTTGAATCAGTTTAATATTATGACACGTGTCTACAAAGATACAGAAAAAACCCCTGTGAAACTTCAGAGAATAACTCAGTCTTTACTTGTAAGATATCATTGATTAAAAATGAAAACATGCTACTTTTCCAAAGTTTGAAATTGATGTGTATGGCCTGAAAGGCGGCAACGTTAGGTCAGGGAAGATTGTCAGTTAAGACTGCAGCTGTATGTTTACTTTAATAATTAACACTAGTTCATGTAATGATATTGCTGATTTTTGAAAAGGTAAACCCTGGATGTTACTTGTCACTTCGCTGCTTCTAGTGTTTTTCACAAAACTACATATGGATTTTGAGTTTTGTGTCCATGTGAACTATTGCATGCTCCTGAACTTCTCCCAGGTTACTGCATTAAGTGATTTGCTGCTTCTGTTCAGGGGAGTGGGTATATCTTTCTCGTCCCAGTCTGTTAGTCTATCACAGTTATCTTTGTTTAATGTTCATTTCATTTACCTGTATTACACCGTCAAAGTTTACTGTAGCTTGTATAAAATGCTCTGTTTTCAAGAGAGAAAAGATGTCATCTTCTCATGAGCTACCTCAACATAATAAGCTAGGTATTTTAAAAAGACCATTGTTAGAAAAATCTACAGTAGTAATAGCTTCTATCATAAAAAGCTTTATCAGTTTATATATCAAAATCAGGGAGAAGCCTGTATCAATGTAAAAGTAAAAATCTAAAAGCAATTAATAAAGCAGTCAGATACTTAAAAAAAAAAAATATTATGGCTTAATAATCAATCATGTCTTGTTACTATGTAAGTAAAGAATATTATTACTACTGTTTAGGATTTGGAGTTCCAGATTTTGTCTGTATCGGTAAACTTATTGTATAATTGTTTTACAGGACCATTTAGAATATACTTTAGGAAAATCTGAATTGCTTTAAAAGTGGTATAATCTTCTAGTATATATGGGAGTGTAATATATATATTATCTGCTATTATACATAGGCCACTATTCAGTACATCCCCATTTTCCAATTAGCATCTTATAAAATGTTAATGACTACCCAACACATGAAGTTATTAATAATATTCTTTAGATAAAGGTATTTAACACATCTTTGAATAGAATGTGTTACTTGTATGCAATACATAAAAATGTAATGTGGCAGAAGCTTTTAGGTCCAAAGCATATAATTCCTGAATTTAATTTTATTTCTAGAAAAGTCAACAATTCACTTAATTTTAGCACTTTGGGAAATTATTAATGAAGTCCCTGACAAAAGCACCTCAATTGTTTGAATGTGGTTTACTTCGGGCATATTTAATTGAGGCCTAACAGTGATGTATTTTCTTGTCTTCCTAGACCTAGAAAGACTGGAAAATGACTGAACATTACCAATATAGGGTTTGGGTGTTTTGTTGTTGGTTTTTTTAGCAGAAGACTGTTTGCTATCAAACTGTTAAAAATGTTCCATGGGTCTTCTCATCAGAGTTCAGTTAATATTACTGCTTTGTAGATCACTAAACATTGGCAACAGAATCTTGCTTCTTAACTCCAGTCTACCAAAGAGAAAATTATTTCCACATTTCCCAAATCTTTTTGAATGGTCAGACATACATGTCTGTGAAAAGAGGGCAAAAAAAGCTGTAGTCACTGGAATTTTTTATTGTCTTGTACTTCATGGGATGAATTGCAGCATAATAGCATAAAAGGGTCAGAGCTGTCAGCAAGTCCATAATTTCAAGAATCTTTTTTTAAGCCTTGATACCGTTAAATATTGCTTGCTTTAAACAAAAGAGCAAGCAGCTAAATGGAACATCTTGGATGAGAATTACCAGCATTAAAGTAATTACCAGGGTGTTTTTGTGGTAGGAATCTTGATAAGTGACAACACTATGAAGACATGTGAAGCAGAATTATTAATTTCATAGCATGAACAATGAAAGATTTAATCAAGGCACTGAATCATCAAACAGTAAAGTGTGATCAATAAAAACAGAGAAGACCAAAGACCTTTTTTCACAATTGCAGAGGAAGATTGAAGATGATGTTACAGAAGGAGCTATGTATATTAGAAATGAACAACAGGATCAGACCTAGTGCAAAAGAGCTTGGCTGCAACTGTAAAATTAAGCATTGAGTCAGAACAGAGAGAACTTGAGCAACTAGTTGTGTTTGGCAGCTTGGCTGGCTTGCTTGACCTAGCTGTCATTGCAAATAACTAGCAGATAGGTTGATCAAAACTGTGAGGTATCTCTGGAGAAAAAAATTAAAAAAAAAATAAAAAAAAAAAGCTTGAGCATGGAGAGAAAACAACCCTTATTAACTGCACTTTAGCATTTTTGCACTACTGAGCACTAAATTTCAGGATCTTTGAAATGGATGAACCTTGAGAAGGCAATGCATCAATGAGAGTAGAGTATTTTGTAAGGGATATGCTTAATTTAAGTCTGTCCTCAGATCTTAAAAGTGAGATTATGGTGTCTAAGTCATTAAACTTGCCAGTTTGAGGTGTTGTCAACACCTTGTACAGAGCACTCACCAAATTAGGTTTGTCTGCTGATTATTTTAGCCAGGTTTTTGGAGGATTTTCTAGTTATTGGTGCTGATATTCGCAGTCCTCAGTGTCTGAGATAACTAATATATGATAGCTCTCAGAACTCTACATAAACTTTAATGAAATTTTGGGGCTGCATAATTTATAAACATCAATAAAAGCATATATGTGCCAAATGTACAGCTAGCTTAATGGGAAACATGCTTGCATATTGCTCATACAACTTTGAGATTTTTACTGTTAAGCCTATAATAATTTTTTCCCCATATTAATACTAATATACGAATATACAACATTTTAAGGCCTTAAAATGTAATGGTCTCAAAAAGTGTAGAAGGATTTTATGGTACTATGTAGACAATTGTTATTGATGTCATTTCAGTTAGCATCTCCAAAATGTTTAAGCTTTTACAAAATTCATCATTTTTGGTTGAATGTGTAATTTAAGAATATTTTCCTAGTGTGGGTAGAAAAGAGGACCTAAGACTAATTCATCAATATATTTTATTTAAGCAAGTGCTTCTAATCTGAATGTTTTAATACAAATTAACATGATAAAACACTATTTTGTACACAGAGAAATCCAAGCTTCTCCCAGACCCAGATCCTGATGTTGAAACTTACAGTGGTAGAGTACTAGAAATCAAATCTGTTTCTGATATTTCACTTCTCATTCAATTTTTAGTTTTTAAATATATGACTACGTATGCTCATTGTACAGTGCTGAGTTGCTGGACTAGCTCACTTGAGAGATTTTAAGATAAATTTTGTATTTATTTTGATGCATATAATTTGAACTGGGACAAAGAATTTAAACAAAAATTGATGATAAAATGTGGGCCCAACTCATAAAGCTCTCTGGACTTCAGTCACGCATTGCTTGCATGCTGTTGGTGGGGAAATGTGCTTTTTCTGCTTATGTTCTACTTCCCTAAGATCAAAACAACTTTGAAACATCCAAAAAGAGAACAGTAAGTGACTGGAGAGACATTTTCATTTTCTTCAATAAAGTTAGAATATTAAAAAAAATTGCTAGAACTGGACATGATTTGAAGCCCACATTTAAACCTGAAAAAAATACGCAAGCGTATTTTTGTTTTCAGCAATTAAAAATGCATTATTTATATGAGGGAAGGGATGTAAGCTTATACACCAATGTCATATTCTACATACTGTAATCTTTGAGATCATTACACAAATCTTTTCACAACTAAAAATTACTTTCATTATTTGTTACTTAAATTCATATTGATGTATACTTTGTAATTTTTTTTAAGCATTTCAGGAGAAATAATTATTACTTCTTGCATTTTTCTTGTACTAAACCCGATATACATTATTTGAATCTGTTATTTTTCAATTACCAAGAGGTGATCACATACTTTTTAAACTTATACAGTAGTTTAGAGCCTCATGAATGTCAGTAGGGTTGGGGGGATTAAATCCCATGCAAGAATTTAGCACGTTGTCATGATGAGCATTCCTTTTCACTTAGTGGTATCTCTTCCTGCTGGGAATGTTTGAGGACAGCATATCTGAAATGCATTTTCTAGGCTAGGAATTCATAGTGGGATAAGAGCCTCCTATTTAGTTTCAGTTCTCTTATACTTCAGGCTGTCTTCAGCAACATAGCTGTATATGCTTTATGTGCTACATGTGAGAATATATGCTTTTTGCTCTGAGGCTGCTGTTTTTGTAGATGTGCTGCTGATTTTTATAACACAGTATTAATTTTCACATATTTTTTCTGTACTAAATACATAATGCATCATCTAGGATTTTTATGCTTTCCTTATGTAAGCATGCATTCCTGGCTTGGTGCCAGCTCCATCCTTCCTTCACGTCTCTTCATTTTTTTGTGTATCATGTGACCCTTGAATGAAACTTGGGAAAAAATCTGCAGAAAAAGTGCAATCTTACTATATACCTAAATGTTAATGAATTGGGCCCTTGTTTTGTAATACAGTTTGCCTGAGCTCGTATACAATTACTGGCTTTTACATCTTATTTCACTCATCATTATACAAAGAGCATCCGGTTTATGTTTTTATTAATCAATATTTATTATTTAACACAAATTTTGTAGCTTTCTTTTTAAGATGTAGTAAATAAACCTTGTGTGAGGTATCTGGGGATTTATAATGAATAGTTGTGTATTTTTGTGATGTTACTGAAGTAGTATTGTTTTTTCTTATTTAAGATGCAATAATAATTCTTTTTTAATAATTAAACTAATTTAGTAAGTGCAAGATGGAGGCGCTTTCCTACAGATTATGCTTCCACCTCAGAAGATGAATTCGGATCAAACCGTAATTCCCCTAAACATACCCGTCTACGTACCTCTCCAGCCCTGAAAACCACGCGCGTGCAGAGCACTGGGACAGCAGCTCAAAGTAGCAATACATTCAAGCACAGAATAAAGGAGCAGGAAGACTACATTCGTGACTGGACTGCTCACCGAGAAGAAATAGCAAGGTTGGTTTTAAAGGAGCCCCTCTAAAATAAAAAAGATTTGTACCCAACCAGTTGTATAGGTACATCTATAGAAGAAAGAGAGCTGATAGATTTTCTGTATCACTCTACTTACCATCTTCATTCACTAACTGACTGGGTAATTTAAAATTCTTCTTAGGAGAGACTGACAGACAGAACACTCATGTTACCAGCACATCTCTTTCTAATGGAAAATGATAGTCATTTCTGACTTCTTATGATAGCTGGATCCCAGAATACAAAACTCTGGTTGCGTTAGGGGGACTTGCAGAAATACTTTGTATAGAAATCTTAGCTACTCATGGTGTAGTTCCTGAGGCTGAAGTGTATCTGATTTTGTACTACCTTTACATTCATACTGACGTAAAATTTCAGATTGCATAGGTGACAGAGAGAGAAAAAGTGATTTTTGCAATGTGAGAGACCGTGTTCTCATTTTAATTTTTGGTTTATCTAGACATTATTTCATATTAGATATTTCTGATTTAAATCATATGTATTCATCAAAAAGTAATTTATTTTGTTGCAAGTCCCTGAGATTAGTATAACAATTCCTCCATGATTGCTATTAGCACTCTGCTTCAAGTGAACCAAGGAAAAGGTGCTCAGTTCTACATTCTGGTAACCAATTATTCCCATTACATGCAATACCCAGGCAGTGAAAACTTCAAATAGCTTGCACTAAATAAATAAAGCTATGTATGTTATTTAAAACTTAGATGCCAGTGTTCAGGTTCTGAACCTTCTCACAGAACTTAATTTGGAAGCCTAAACAAGAAGAGTGTTTTCCTTTTAAAATTAATCTTAACATTAATCTTAGTACTGTGGTCTTGCAGATGGAAGCATTATGTTTTGCTTAGTGTGATTAATTTATTCTTTTTTGTTTCCTCTTCTTTTGTATTTCTAGTGTGGTCTTTGCAAAGGGCAAATTCTTAAGGGAGTCTGATAGCATCTTGATAAATCATGAAATAAACATCTTCAAAGGCATCTTCCTAAAACATCTCTTTCTTTCCAAGAAGCTAAAATTAGTGAGGGATGTAGGGAGGAATGTGTGTATATGGGGAAAAAACCTGAGGGTAGCCATGGCACAGCCCTTCCTCCTTATAAAAAGTGCTGCTGAAGCTCTACTTCAGTGAAACTTTTTGGCACATTTTCCTCATCTGGGAGACATTGACAGTGGAAGTAATTGACGATTTAGTCTAAACTTATTTGATGGTTAGGTTTGTGGGATTTTACTTCCCTTGGGCTTTTTACCATTTTCATTTAGATATTGGTTTAAAATTTGTTTTGAAGGCTATGCACTTACCCTACCTTTTTCAGCTTCTTTATTTCTAGTGGAAGTGGTGAGAGGCTCACATCAGTAGTGCCAAATTTGTGACTGTGTATAGAAATTTCACACAAACTGCATTAAATGAGCATATTTAAGAAAGCTAGCACTCAGCAGTTGAGAAATGCTGGGCTACTGTCATCTATTGTCACTGCTTCCAACACCAGTTTCTTTGGTTAGTCTCTGCTAATCCCCCCCCGCTCTAGGTCACTAGTTGATGTTTTCTGTGCCTCCATATGTAGCTAGTACTAATTCACAATATTGCTCTCCTGGCAATATTGTGTGAAGTTTACTTCTCTCCTTTATAAGATAATTCCATAGTCTCCCCTCTATTATTGTCTACCTTTTTGTGATCACAGTCCCTTCAAGTCTGGTTAGATATTTTTAAAAAGGAATGATCTCATTAAAATTGGTTGATTTTAATTATTTTCTTGAATAACTGATTAGATTAAGCAGCTCTAAAGATAAGTTTTTCATAAAATAAATCTGCAGCTGAAAGTAACGTAGAGACTGTATGACAAACATTTAATTGCATCCATGTTACCATCATATTGTATTTTAACTGACCCAGATTGACCCAGTTTGCACTTTTCACAGACTCTACAATTTACAGATGTTAATAAAATTGAAAATTGGAAAGAGGTATTTAAAAAAACTTAATGGAATAACTAAATATGATCTAAAACCACTTTGGCCTGGAGGGATATACATCCTCAGAGTAAACAGGAACTTTATGTATATTTTATTTAAGAATTTTAAAGTATCATTACAAAATAAACCGACTCAGTGTAGGAAGTGTGACATAGTAGACAAAGCATAAAAATGTTCTTGGTAATCCAGCAGTTCAGAACTCTTACAGATATCTTCGAAGTATTCCTATTTCATTGTGTTTTTCTTCTAATACTATGAGTATTCTTTCACTACAGGTAAATAAGAACTAGAGTTCCAGTTTGTTGTAAAAAAGATGGTCATGCTCTCCCCATCCCAAGCCCAGTGTTCTCACCTTTTCCCTTGTATTGGAAACTGTGTCTGTCCCTGACGTAACTGTAGCTGTGGGAGTCTGCTCACTGGGGGAATCTAATAGCCACATTTCCTGGAGCGGGTTGGAGGGGGATTAGGGAATTTGAGGTTTCTTTTATTTTTGCCTCCCTGAATTAATTTGCCTTGTATGATTGCTAAGGCTGATGCAGGAAGCAGTAGAAATTTGCAAGGCAGCCTACTGTTGCACCAGAATAAATAATGCGACCCTAAAGCCTAAGTCTCTTATCCTTGATTATACTAAACATTCTCTTTATATTTAAGCAATACTTCCTCTTTCTAAACATTAATGTAGAATGACTTGAAAACTTCATTTATGAAGAGTCAGTTTCAACTCTCAGCTGGTTTCTCATTTTCTTTTTCATAGTGCTTTTTGTTTAGTGCTCTGTCTATATTGTTTCTAGACTGAAACATTAGTGAGTACTGACTGTAGCTTACTATCACATTGACACTAATTCCAGATTTTGTTCACTTGACGAGTGTTTGACTGTGACGATTGTCTAACAAGTTGCTTGCCATCCATGTCAGAGTTCTTTATTATGATATTTTCAGGATTCATTTAAATTCATTTATTTGTAAACATCTGACATTTTATGTAATTTTGATTGCTTAGTAAGAACTCAATTGAAGTGGCTGTGGCATGTTGAAGCATTGCTGATTTCTGAGGTTCTAGTTTATTGATACTGGTTTTGATTATGGTATTTAATGACATTTGTCTTCTGGAGGATTTACTGATAATTGAAATTTCCTGGGTTTTATTTTCTTCATTAAATACCAAAATTTGTTACAGAAATTCATACGTGATTATTAGCAACTTCTCTGTTTAAGAAAAAAGTGATGTGGTTGCGTGAAACAAAGGAAGTAGGTGCTCTAGGATCTCTACTACTTAGAATATTAGCTCAAACCTTGGCATTTTAATGGTACATTATATATAAGAACATGGAATATAGATTAAAATTTATGCAGAAGATATAGTAATTAGGTTAATTAATGTAGTAGCAGGCACTTACCATCTTTTAATTTATTAAAATAAGTAATTGACTTTGTTTCTGCTTTAGTGTTCCAGTCTTTGATACTTTGAATTCAGAAATACTGTCTTGAGTGGTCATGGGCCATTGCCATATATTCTTTTTACAGCCATCTCCCAATTATATGTGTATCTGTGCTGCACAATGTTGCACTTTATTGTGGGTTGCTGAGGGTTAGCCACACAATTCAGCGTTGGGATTTGACTGAAATTTCTCTAATTATGTCTGCATTTTTAGTTTAAATTCTACTCACTCAGTCTTAAACTATCTCTAGGTCAATGGTGTCCATTTTTTTTGACTTGAAGACAATGTGAAAATAAAGAACAGAAAGAAGCTCACCTTTAGCAAGCACTGGCCAGCATGGTGTGCATCACTGTCACGTGGCTGTGCAATTCCTTTCACTTAAGCGGCAGGTGCTGCTGTTCAGAGTCCTTGGTGGTGCAGAATTAGCACTGTTGACTTCTATGCCTTCACTCCTCTCAGACAGAAGTGTGAAAGGGGATCACTTGGTAGGCTGCTCTGAATTCTAGGTCTTCTGAACTGCTTAATCCAAGTTGGAGATTAAGGATGCCATAGTTAGTAGGAGCCTTTCAGGTTTTGCTTTGGGTTTTTTCCCCCCCTTCTTTTGGGGTGTCCTGGGGAGGAGTAGCACAAGCAGAGCTAGGCAAGCTTCCTCCCTGAGCTGAGCAAAATACAGAGCAGAGCTATTTTGTGATGTGGCAGATCAGAAGAAAGGGAAAAGAAATCTTCAGCTGAGAAGTTAGATGTATTTATGTAGTGCTATCATATCCAGATTTTTACAAGCATGTTCTGATTTTCCAACAAGAAAGCTTGTCTTGATTAAATTTGAGGATTTAGGGTTCTGGTCTGGAATTTCAGACAGGGCTGCTGGATAATCACAGGTCCTGAAGCAGTTCTTTGCAAGTAGGTAAACTGAGGTATAAATTAAATGTGTTCTGGACATTTCAGATTTACTGCATGTACACAGGTCATCTGTACAGTATTTTCAGCATATTTCCAGTGCATCCCATGTGTGCATGTTGCACAAAGAAAACAAGGATGCTTTGTCTTCTGAGATTGCCTTCTACCTCCTTCATCTAGAAAGCCATGTTATTAAAATTTAATATTTTGCTTTTATGGTCCTGTAAATACACTTACAGATTTAGAAGGGCATACACATTTTCATAGCACAGTTGTCAGGAACTAAAACTTAGAAGCTCAAAGGCTGCAGGTTGGGCTCTACTGGTCCAGAAGTATTTGTGGGGGAGAATGTAACACTGTCTTTATTACTAGGATCAGTCAAGATCTGGCTCTCATCGCACGGGAAATCAACGATGTAGCAGGAGAGATAGATTCAGTGACTTCATCAGGCACTGCCCCCAGTACCACAGTAAGCACTGCTGCCACCACCCCTGGCTCTGCCATAGACACTAGAGAAGAGGTAGGAGATCTTCATGGAGAAATGCATAAGGTTCTTCCTTTTCTTTATTTCTTTTGCTTTTAGCATTTTGCATAGCCTTTTTTAGTTATTTCCACTCAACCCGTATGCATGATCTCCACGTTGTTTTTTGATTTAAAGTTCCTTTACATTTCAACAAACAACCCAGAAATTATTCTATGAACACAGCTTGTCAAAAGGATGCATACTATCTGTCTGTCTCTTTTTTTCCACGAAACATAGGACAAGATAGTTATTTGTTTCTTACTTGTCTGTAGCCTTAGATACCGTTGCATAGTATCTAAGTGCATTTAAAGGTACTAGTGTGTATGCATGAATATATAAAAATGTATGCATTTAATACTTTGCATAGCTATTAAAAACAAAAAAGTCCCTCTTTTCACAGGTGACATACAAGTTTCATCTTCTGAACACTGAAATACTTAGGTACCCTCAGTTAACAATAACTTTAGATTTTCTTTCTTAATAACATTGTCAAAAACTGCCCTGATATAAGTTTGCCTAGTGCTTCTAATAATTCTTATTTTCTTTGACTCTCTCTGGTGTGCTCTTCTATGAATATATTGACTAACTTGTTCTAGTAACCATCACAGGTCTAATGCTGGTAAACACGTTAATCTGAATTTAAATCACTTTCTACCATATTACAATTCACCCTAATATGTTGTAAATGTTTACTGCATTTTTTTCTTCATAGTATTCCTTTCAAAATGTGTTTATTCATTTTTGTGTGCATAAAGTTTGGTTAATACATTAGTTTACTGTGTGTAGTATAATACTGTCTTTTTCTGTGGAAAAAAAGATATAAACAGTGATAAGAAAAATTATAGCTGCACTCACACAAATTTTTTTGGTTTGTTTTTTTTAATTCTCATGGACTTACAGCTAAACTTTAAGGAAATAAAGTTCTCATTTTCTCAGATCCAGTTAGATCAGTCTGATTTTTATATGATTAAATAATTATTTTCTTTTCTAAAAACTATTGTACAGTGTGTACATACTGCAGGTGGCAGTATCTCCTTTAAGTAGGTATAAGTGTTTCTGTAACACTATGACTAATCTGGAAAAAACCCTAAATTTGATAGTACTGTGCTTAATTCCACAGATGTATCCCATTAATTGAAGGAATAAATTATTCAATACCAGTTTATAGGTAACTATTATGTGAACTGCCTGTAAGCAAAATTTCTGTGGGGTAGTGTAATTTTACCATGTATATCTGGTATGGGGCAGGGGGGGTGGAGATATTGTTATATAAGAGATGCATCATCATTCTATACTATACAGGACAACAGAATGATTTTTATTATGATAGGCTTCTTGTAAACTGTTTCAGAAGAAAAAAAATATTAATCTAATTTTATCTTATTGTATCCAGTAGGTTTCATAAACTGCATTTTTCTTTTACTTCCTAGTTGGTTGACCGAGTATTTGATGAAAGTCTTAATTTTAGAAAAATCCCTCCACTAGTGCATGCCAAACCACCAGAGGGGAATGGTCGACCCAGTGATGCTAGGCCTCAGATAACAGATGCCCTCGATCCTCCAACAATTACCCGGAGAAGGACTTGGAGCAGAGATGAAGTGAGTACACAACAGGCTTCATTCTAGTACTGTGTCCATTTTAAGCTTTTACAATTTTTCCCCACTTAAACTTGTAGACATTATCCTTTCTTTCCTACCTGTAGCAGGTGGCACTGATACTGGAAAAAATTACTTGTGTATTATTTCATTTGCAAAATGTTCAAATATGATTGTATATGATAATAAGTAGAACACAAGTATGATTTTTTAACATTTTTTATTTACTCCCCATTAAACTAATAATATCCTTTTTTAATAAAAACTTATTGCAGGTTATGGGGGACAGTTTACTATTGTCCTCAGTCTTCCAATTTTCTCGCAAGATAAGACAATCCATAGACAAAACAGCTGGCAAAATCAGGTGGGTTTTTAAAAATTACTGTTATTACTGAAAATGTTCTGCTCTCATCAGTAGAAAAGATATGTGTAATACAGATAGGGCAAATGTATTTAGTAGCAACTTGTGTTTTTAAAAAGCAATGTTACCTGTGGCTTTCTGAGTGTTCAGAAAGATTTGGGATTTTTCCATTATTGCTTGTGTGTATTTCATGTTATATGAAGATAAATATCAACAGAGTTTACATGGACAGAACAATATCCATCATACTTCTGGCAGAGGAGCGATTCCTGCTTAAAATGTCATAGTAGCTAACAGGAACAACAGACATGTCAAAAATTATAACACATTGCTCTACCAGCAGATCCATTTAACTTGAATGGGAGCACAACCATTTGGTGACCGCTTTGGTTAACAAGAATAGATGAAAATTCTAAATACAAAGTTCAGGCTTGTATAATTCACATGTCCTTTTTCATGTCTCTGTGCAGTTAACCATTTAAAAATAGAGTACATTAAATAAGAAATTCATTTGGCTGAACTTCATATATAATTTTCTGAATGTGAGACAATATTAGGTCTGTAATTGATTAGTTTGTCTAGGAAGTGTCAGATATTGAAATCTTAGATGGGTGGCAGATTAATCACCAAATCACAAATATATTTCAGCATAGAGTGATGTAACTAGTAAAAGCAGCACAATACTAACATATCTGAACATTGTATTCTTACGGGAATACCAAAACCGATGACCGTAGAAATCAAGAACCAAAAAAAAAAAATCTATATAAATTGGTAAAAACTATAGGTTATCTGCTATTTCTAGTCCTGCTATTTCTAGTAGGAAGAGTATCACTGAGTGAAGTATCAGGTCTTTAAAAGCCTGCAGCCCATTCTTACTAATTCTGTTCTAAGGGGGTTTGTGTTGTTTTTACTGGTGGTTACAGGTAACATTTGTGAGTACCTTCTTTCTGCTGTCTCAGAACATGGTCCTGGAATGACATTGATCTCAATTCTCTTTTTCCAACTACATTTTGGGGCTGCAGTATTATAATATTGGAAATAATGCCATTTGCTGCTTTTCCCTCTTTTGGTTTCCCCAGATACGTACTTTTATGTATCATACATATTTACAAACATCATATTTATTTAAATCTCCTTAAAGAAAAGACATAAATGTCTTTTGCTATGTGAATTTTGGATACAAATGAGTTTGTGAAATGTAGGTGTACAATATGGCTACTCTCAAAAGCTGGGACAAATTAAGAGTTTAACGTCATTATGCAGAATTTATTATAAATTATGCAAAACTTCACAACTTGTTCAGGTTGAATCAACATCTGAGTGCATGCTCTCATTTACTTCAATAGCTGATCTCAAAAAATAAGCAAATAAATACATACAAAGAGGCACTTAAACTTGACCATTTTTTGAAAGTAATTTTAAAAGGCATTAGAAATTTGGAAATAGAAACAAAATAATACATTCTGTTTTGTTTTGAGCATAATCCTCTGGGAAAACACGGTGACATCCATAAGGAACTCTGCTTACCAATATATATTTTTTTTTTTCTTTTAAAGCTGCATCATTGGAACAAGAATCTTGCTTATTGACTGACTTACTTGTGGTAGGCGTCTAGGACAATATGTATCTTAAAATGCCTCAGAAGCAGTAGATAGTAGATAGTCCACTTTTTGTATTGTGCTGATTTTTCTTGATAGTTGGCAGTTTCTGATCTGTAAATGTGTTGCTAGCACATCTGTATTTTACTTAACATAAAAAACTGAGTTCAATACAGTGAGTTAAAACATTTATGTATGCAAATTCATCCTGAGAAAAGCAGGTAGCTATAAAATCAAGTCTTACACTTTTCTGATTAATTTTCTGAGCTTAAAAGGTAAGTCAGCTACATTATAATGAATGTGATAATGATGTGATCACGTATGTTTATAAATTAAAGCATACCTATAAACATTTTATATACATTAAAAGAAAGTGGCATTGCTCGTTTCTATAAAAATATAGTGGAGAAACTTTCATTAATAAGTAATTATTTAGTATATTCCCCAGAGCTGTGATCAAAACTTCCTTTTCATGCTACTCAGAATGGATTTGAATAATATGACGTTATTCATAATGTCATTAGTATTTTGAATCAGTAAACCAATAGTTTTACGATTGTTTTTTAGAAAGCATATAAGGCAGCTAGGACCTATTACAGATTTTACCTTAGCTTCGTTTTGAGGTACATGAGTTCAATTAACTGGTGTGCTTCTATTCCTTTTTCTGGAGTTAAGCCAGTTAAAAATTCTGCCCAGAACAGATACAATGAGAATCAGTCAGGATTTGTCAAGCTACCAGTTGTGTATTTTTTCCAGAGTGCTTGAACCTGAATGGAGAGGAGAAATTTTAGAGGCACTAATAAGAGTAAGCCAGTAGCCCTGACTGTGTTTTAAAAGTCCTCCATCAAATTTTATTGTTCACCAATGTAAACCTCTTTCCCGAGAACACAGACACTATAGGGCAATTACAGTCCATACAAATTTCATCATACACATTAAAAAATTGTATCCTTCCTATCTAGGTCCAAATGGAGAAAGACATGCTTCCTGTGAGTGTGAACACTCTTCTTTCTGTAGTAGGTTAGTTGCAGTAGCTAGCTTTACAAAAAGACCAGTTTCGCTTCGGCTAAAGTATTAAGAACATAAATATTTTCAGTCATTCTTGACAAGCAGATCTATCAAAAATTAAAATGAGCTAAAATCAATCGAAAATAAATTAGTATGACAAAAGGTAATATATATCTTTTTGCTTGACTAGTTTCTTCCTCACTTCATTAGAGCTGCCATTTCTGTTTTCTAATTTATAGATAATGTTCCGAGTTTCACTGAGTTCTGTCATCGTTCCTCCCTTATATTAAGAAATAGGATTGAGAGAAGCTTTTGATGCTGTATTCCTCGGCTAGATTCTCCTAGTGCTAGCCAAAATGGGTTTTTTCCCCCAAGTCCTAGTGTGATGTTCAGACTGAAATAGATTCAAGTGCCTGATTCTTTTCTTTCACCAAATCTTCTGTGTATCTGTAATTTTCTTCAGGATAAGGTCATGGCAAAAATTCTGCAGCATTGTTGCCATGTATCCTATAAGCCGTTCTGTTGTAGTGGCTTCTCAGGGAGCACAGGCAGTTTGTTTGCTTTTCTGTCTTTTACATGTTATGATGAGTTTGCAGGAATTATCAGAGATGGTGGAGGGAAGAGGTAAGTAGGTTTTGCAGTAAGAAGACCTACATGGTTTTATCAGTGGTCTACAATGTAAATGCAGTGTTACTGGCTGACTTCGCAGTCAGGCAAATTCTAGGCAAAGCATTCGAGTTAGTGCAAGTACTACTTGTCAGTCTCTGCAGTTTGCTGGGCATCCTGCACAGTGCAATGAAAGACAAATGGGGACTGAGCACAACCAAATATAAAAGTTCAGGCAGATTTGCCCCAGAAAGTAGGGAAAGGAAAGAGCAGAAGTTGGCAGACATTTATAAATACAGTCTTTTAATGTACAGAGTATGGTTAGAAAGAGAAAGAGCAAAGGAGACAGAGAGGAAGACCCCCTCCAGGATATTAAAATGTACTAAATGAGGAGCTGAAAAAAATGTTGTAAAAAGTAAATAGGCTTTCTAAAATCATAGCAAAACCAAATTGGCCTGTCCAGTTTATAGTGGAAATAAGAACATTTTTAAAATTACTGGGTTTTTTTTGTTTGTTTTTGTTTTGAAATAAAATGGCCTATGAAATGGAAAGCTTTCAAATTGTAAGAGAAGTAAGAACTTTATCTCTAAAAGAGAGTAAGACTGAAAACACCACATACACAAGCGAAGGCATTAATCACATACTTAGAAATAGAAGTATTTTAATATAACATGAGCAAGAAGGTAAATGAAAAAATCAGTGTCATAGTAACTTCTATTTTTTTCCTACTAGCCCTGTTTACTGCTACATAAAGCCTTATTTTCTATGTTCCTGCTGATTTCCAGAGTGATATAAATGCTACTAAAGTATGGAAAATATAGATCCTCTGTATACTGAATCCAAATATTTCCAGGAGTTGCCTGGTTTTTAGTGTAAGATCCTATAAAGGATTTAATTGGCTCTGGTTTTTATTTATTTATTTAAACTCATCAGTTTCAGGCAAGTCCTAAATTTTCCATTGTAATTGCACGTTCTGGTTTCCAGGTTTGTAATTCTACAGCTTCACAAGCTCTTGCACTTTCCAGAACGTAAAAGTAATCTTGCCATCATCTCTGATGATCAACTTTATGGCACTACTTAAGGCCATAAAGTGTTTCATGTTTTCTTCACTGTAGTTTTGATTTCTTTTAATTTATTTTTTCCTTCCCCAAGAAAAAGTGTGTATTAATGTTTACTATTTGTATGCTTTGTACATGAATACACTAAAGTCACGTGCAGGAGTGGTCATTTCCCTCAATCCCATGACATTGTGTCATTAGAGTAGCACTTTTCGCTGTAAAACATCTGACAAAAACATGTTCTGAAGCAGTAGTGAGTGAAGACCTCAGAGACAGAGGAAGAGTTAAAGCAGCTTCTGGAGGGGCTGTCTATGGACATCCGTGTACTGATAAGATAACACAGGGTACACGTTTTGACAAACTAGACTTTCTTGAGAGGATTATAATAAATAGTGGGATTTTCCATAAGTTATCAATAACTGAAGAAGGATTAACAGAAATGCAGTACTAAGTCTCCCATGTTTCTTTCAAATTCTTAGTCTTTATGAGATACAAGCTATCATGAAGTTCCACCATAAAAATTATTTCCTCAGAGACCAACTTACACTAATAACTTCTTTAAAATGTACTACTTTTTGGTCATGATTTTAAATTGGTTTGTTTGTTTGCTTAGCAGTTTTACTGCAGCTATTCTTGTACTCTTTACTCTGAAATACCAATTAGACAGGAAGTGGATTTGAATTCCTCTATGTCATCATGGCATCACTTAAAAAAAAATGAATACCCACGCCTTAAATTGCCATACTTTTTTTTTTTCAGTTGTGCAAATGTAGATAGTTTAAACGATCTTTATGATATGACAATGAAAACAAAAATTATTTATCACAGCAGGGAAGCAAAACATTAAGAATGGGAAAACTGAATTTTTCATCTGAAAATTCAGACCCTATGGTTGTATTCTGTCAGTTTTCAATATTTCAGATTATAGTTTTATTCAGTGCTCCCTGTGCTGCTTTCTCATCTCATGTATCTAATCTTTCAATTTGAGTTTGTTTATTTCTGTCTATTTTAAACATACCGTTCTTGAATTTCTTTCTTCTAGAATATTATTTAAGGACAAAGACAGAAATTGGGAAGAAATTGAAAACAAGTTGCGAGCTGAAAGTGAAGTTCCTATTGTGAAAACATCAAGTATGGTATGAATAGTTATATTTTTCTGGATTGAATGAGCCTCTTGTCTAATTTCTAAATCATCAGTAGAGGAATGTGGTATTTTCAATATATAAAGACAAAAAACTTTCAAATGTTTTATTTAGACATTTGGTATATTTCAAGAATAAGCCTAATCTTTTTTAATAATTACTAAGACTTACTATCTTATAGAGAAATAGTCTTAAGTAATTGTTCAGCGGAAATTCTCAGAAAAAGAATGCAATAAAAGGGATACAAACTATGTGTAGACCATCAGTACTTTTGTGTAACAAAAAGTAACAACCACTAATTTGAATGTTGGATTGCTTTCAAATGAACTTGTTTTACAATCAAAAGGCTATTTTACCTAGTGGTTATTAGTACTTAATATAAAATACTTAGTATTATTAATACTGATTATTAATATTTAAATAAATAGTTGTGTTTTGCTATATGTGAATTAAAATAATCTGTAGGCACATTGCAATTAAGACAGTCTTCAATGAAAAGTAATCCCATTGATTTTGTGTGGAAGTGATAATCGTTGGGTACCAACTACGATTTTAGTTGATTCATGTAGTCTTCTACCCCTTCCTGATGGGGCCCATTTTGTGACCACACTGTGTGAGGGCGTGAGGGTTTCCTAGTACACTTCTCTGCTGCTAAACACAGAGCATAGGGTTTGAAAAACATCTCTGCATGTGAGAACGGGTGGAGAGTTTAGCTATATTATCCTGTCTGGAGTATTGTGCTGTTAAAGATGTCAACTTACATAGGCAGTTTTCTTTTCTGAATGGAAAGATGGGAGAAGAAACTCCTTCTCACATACTTCGTATGGGACTGGTCAGAAGCAAAATGTCAACACATTTCCTCTGGCATTGAACTGGCTAGCACTCCTCTCTTAGCTCATTATAACTTATTAAACTCATCCAAATTGATTTTTCCTGGAAGTATTAAAAACTTGGCCCATAATTTCTGCAGAATGATATATATTTTTACGAGCAATCATTAGAAACTGACAGGTTTTGGTTTTTTTGAAGTTTAATTAAGCAAGTTACTCATGGAAGTTTCTAATTTTAGAAATATGATAAGGAGTTTCTCTTATCCTACCTATTTCCAGAATAAGATCAGAGTTTGGCTTTTTATATTCTAAGTGCCATGAATATCTGGTTTTAAGGCATTCTTTAAAAAAGCAAAAGATTAGTTGCATATATATTCCTAAGTTCAGCATTTTACAACATTTTTTTTTTCAATGCTTTAAAGCCTCTAACATTGTTTGAAAACGTATGGGTTTTTCTTTGTCTATGCACTGATTTTCAAGTTTCTGCTCAGTTTTCAGAGCAATATAGTGTTCAAATCCAGTATGAAAGCAGTGCTTATTTTTATCACAGAATGTTATTAAAATTAACAGAGGACAATTGTAGCCAATGTTTGTTTTGTCCTTGGGACATTTATGTCCAGCTCACATGTGCAGTCTGCTTAAAGATAATCACTTTGTAAAATCCAAGGTAATCAATCTCTTTGCAACCCACAGAAATCATGTTACTTATTACAGAGTGGGATTCTGAAATGGGTTAAATGGGTTTCTGATATCAGTGCCTTTGAAAATTCTCAGCTTTTGAAGACCACTGGTAGCTCTCCTCAGTAGCTGGATTAACAGTACCCTTCAGTGTTGGATCTTTCAATTGTAGGATTTACATATTTATAATTTAAGATGTGGTACGTTTATTGTTGTATGCATTGTCTGAGTGTGTGGCTGCGGCTATGTCTGTGTTAGCAAGTAGTGCAGCACAGAGGAGAAAAATCCATGAGGCAAGAGTGCTGAGGACCCAACACTGGTGTGCAGGGTCTCATGGGCACCGGGCCCGGTGGTTGCAAAATCCCAAGGCAGTCATCTTACTGTTCTGACTCACATCTGAAGAAGATTATAAATCACCCTATTCCATTAATACTGCATTCATACTGAAACTTTCCTTTAAAAATTTGCTGTTACTTCCCCCCATTTCTATAGAACCATGGCATCTGTCAGTCTGTGCTTGAGAAGAAGTAGCGCAGGCAGATGAGCAAGGGACAGAGTGAAGTTTTGTTGATCCTAGCAATCAGCCAGTGCGGAGGAGCTCGTGATTTCTGAGTGGGCCATGGCTGTCCAGCCTCAGGCAGCCCTGCCTGGGACTCGTGGGGGACGTGGGTGGGCAACCACCAGCAAGGGGGTTCTTGATGCCAGGAGGGACAACCCAAATAGCATATTGCAAAGGTTGGGGAGAGCGATTGTTTACTACTGCTGGGTAGTTTGAGTCTCGTTTTTCCGTAATGAAACACGTTTGTTTCTTTCCCAGGAAATATCATCAATCCTACAGGAACTGAAACGAGTTGAGAAACAGCTGCAAGGTACAAATCTTTTTTCACTTTTCTCTTTCATTGTTGCTTGTTTAAAATTTTTTAAATATATATATCACCAAAAAAAGTTACCACATTTTATTAAAATATATTCACAGTATCAGTTACATACATTAATATCATATAATTGCTGGCACATTTGGCAAAGAAGCATCACTGAATTATTTTAAAACAGAAGATTGATGAGACCTTTTTATACAGGTGAGAAAAGGCTCAACTAAAAATGGAATACTCCAGAGAATCCCAAAGGAATTATTTGTGAAATATTCTTAATAGAAATATTTTTTGTGGGTAAATATTGGAGTGGGTGATAGAGAATCCTGAGGTTAGGCTTTATAAACTAGTCCTTGCACATCAGTAATAGCCTCATGTGTAGCACAATTCAGTATAAGGAATGAACTGGGACCATAATCTATAGGAAATCTCAAAAAAACCCAACGTCATCTGATACAATAAAATGAAAATTTAGGATGAGCTTTGACATTTTCCCTTCACACTACTGAATCCACTCTTTGTAACTGTATGTTGTGCTTACAGAGTCTGCTATTTAGACATATATTCTGTTTATCAAAGTCAACTTAAAAATTGAGTATATTTTCAAAAGAAGTTGCAGTCTTATTTGTGTATTGTTTATACTTAGTTTATTGTTTGATTTAGTGTGGTCAAATGGATTAATGGTCCATGCCTATACACGATCATTATTGTATTTGTTATAAATTTCCTATATTTGTTATTTTTAGTATTCAGATTTAATCCTACAATAAAATGTTTTTTAAAACAATGTTTCGGGATGAATGATTAGACACCTCTACAGACAGATTAGTATTTGTTTCATGCTTAGCTATAGTTAAAAAATGTTGGTAATAAATGTAATAAAATTTGTTTTATTACAAATTATATTGTATTTAGAGAACATAACAAAGAAATAAGGCCCAGAGAAAGAGGCCAAACCATTTCCTTGTGTACGCAGTGATGTTCAAATAGATGTTAGTACAGTTAATAGTACGGTAAAATGAAATTGCACTCGGTGCTTCAGTGTGCCCTCACTATGTGGAGGGGGAGGGACAATAAGTCCATCGTTTATGCATTAAAAAGGATAAATGATTGATCTTTTATATAAAATTCATTCAATCATGGAAGTAGCAGGGTGGGGTGGGGTGGAATGAAGCATATTAGAATGCTAATATTAGAGAAAAAGCCCCTTAAACATGACTAAAAAAATCCCGTCTTTTCATCCCTATAAGCTAATCCTAGACGGTTCGTCATCTCTCCTGTCCATCAGGCAGTGTTTAGTTTGTGCAGTTTCATTTAATCAAGTTTTAATACATGTAAATGCTTTTAAATATACGTAGCGGCTACATATATGTTGGATACACCACTCCTTTGTAGTAAGCGACACATGTAAAAGCTCGTGTCTGTCATCATAAAAATAAAAGTGTTAAAACAGGATTTTCGTACTTTTTATGGTAACAGAAAATTGTATTTTTTATGGTTTCTTCCCTATCCCTTTCATCTTTTCTTGATTGCTTAGCAATTAATGCTATGATCGACCCTGATGGTACCCTGGATGCTCTGAGCAACTTGGGATTCGCCAGCCCCATCTTACCAGCTCAGCCGAAGTCCAGTCCTGTTTCCCAAAGCACCCACCCTCAAGTGCAGCCCAACTGCCAGCCCGAAGCCCGGGCTCTTCGACCCACCGCCGTCCCTGTTGCAGCTGAATTTGAGAATGCTGAATCCGAGTCAGATTTCAGCATACATTTCAATAGGTTTAACCCAGATGGGGAAGAGGAAGATGCCACCTTGCGTGAGTGACATCTCAGTGTTAATACAAAAACCTTTCATGTGGAATGTTTAGGAATAAAGAAAAAATATAATACTGGTTTTATAATTTAAAAAGAAAGGCTTGGTCAAACAGCAGTTGTTTTATTAAACCAGTTTTCTTTAACTGTGATGCTTTGATTGTCACACAAATCCTTTTCAAATCATAAAGATATGCATAGATACCAGTGTAGGAAAGCAGATTGTGGCAGGTTTGCCCTTTGTGGTTGTGTGCTTTGCAAAAGAATTATTATATCAGCAGTTTTCCCTTAATAGATCTATTTCTTTTTAAAAGCCATGCAGGCAGTCCAACCTTTAATGTTACTGAAACCCCAGATCTCTTTGCCAAACTGCTTTAATGAATGGACTTCCTCCACTTAAGTTTGTACAGAACTGTTGAACAGTTAATTTGATTCTGAATTAGATGATTTATATAGGAAACATTATCTTTGACTACAACGACACATTACTGCAAAAGGTAAGACAGATTTCAGAAAGCATTCATTCTTGTGTACTGAAAATCTCAAACAGTTCTGTGATTTCTATAACCTTGTTGCTGCATAAATTGTCTTGGGGTTTACAAAATTCGCATATTATGTTTGCACTAAGATTTGCTGGGAGTGATAGGTGAACATATCAAATATCATTAAACAGCAAGCAGTGTTTCGGTGTACATAGAAAACTGATAATACTGTACTTGTATTATCACGGCAGTGTTTTAATCCACTTTCTGAAAGGACTATTTGGCACTTTTTGATCTTCAAATGTCTTTTTGATGTTAATGAAAGTAGAAGTATTTCATATCTCATTTCTGTCCAAATGTTTGTTGAAACTAGGAAACAAATTTAAGCATACAGTGATGTGGGACATTTTAAAGCATATTAAGGCAAATGGGCTCTCAACAATTCAAATGCAACATAAGCTGACGGAAGAAGTTACTGTTTCTTGCAATGATCATGAGATGTAAAATTTTCTTTAGGGGACTTGGAACTAGAGTTGTCATAATTTGCTTGATCAATAGATGCACTCCCAAGCAAATGATTTTATTTGCTTCTGTATATTTTCCTGTAGTCTTGCTAGTAAAGCTGTCTCTGTCTTACATATTTAAAAGGATTCTGGAAGACGACTGCTAACGTAGACATTTCGCTTATACCACTGAAAAGCAAGTCTATTTAAAGTTTCCTATATAAGCCTATTTTCCTTATAAGTTGTCCCAGTAAGTTAACATTTGGAAATAATAAAAAAAATAAAAGTGAATTACTTTGTATTTCCAGAACACTGTAACTTGGAGGAATGTTATATTTCTGTTAAATGTAACTAACAGACTGGAATTTTCCTATGTTTGCATCAGTCTCTATATATTAAGGTTAAAGATACAGTTTTGCAGCTTTTATGAAATGGTCTTTAATATTTCAGCAATAATCCTATATGACATTTGTTTAAAAAAACTACTTTCTGTACACTTTTAAATTGTACAGGCTTTCAGAAGTCAGTAAGAGTTGGACCAGTTAATAAAAATGCAAAAACTTTTTTTGTAGAGATGTAAAAACAAAACCACTAATCTGTTGTATAATGGATTTCGTATTTTCTTTAAAAAAAAATTAAAAGCAAACAGCCTTCATGTATGACTCAATATGTGCTACTCCAGCTAACTGTGGAAGCCTGAACTACACGAGTTTACAGAGGCTACAAGAAAAGTTTTAGAAGGTGCAGAAGGGCAAAAATAAATCGAAACTAGAGCTAGGTGTTGAAAACAGAGTGTACCAAACCATCACCATAATTCCTTCTTTTGTTTAATGCTTGGGAACATAATTTTTCCACAGGCTCGAGTGGAAAGCAGGAAATGGCTAGGAAGGATTAAAGGTGCAGGCTCTTCATGCGAGATTCTGTTTGTGTTCTTTCAGGCGTTTATATCTTTACGTTCTGTAATAAGCATTTTGCATTACTATGTTCTTATTTTGTATGAACATGTTCTCCTTATTTATTTTTGTTACAGTTATTATGTATGTTATTTTGTTATATGCATTTACAACTCCATTTTTAAATAAAGTGTTTCTGGAACTTTACAAATGTGTGAATATATAAATGAGAGCTGGGAAGTTCACACGGTCTTCCTGCAGTCGAACTTCCCTTTACTGAAATAGAAAATGACATTTTTTCATAAACATCTTTTCTCTGGAAGAAGTTATATGATTGCTGCTGCTGCATCACTTATTCTGTGCTGACAGTATTGGCTGACTTTCCCGTACTCGGGTTCATTTCCACACTTGAATTGATTTTTGTGTGCGCAGCTAGAGGCAAAAGCAATTCAGTATGCCAGTCCCCAAATAGTGACTGTGTTTACCTTTGTAGAATGAAAGTAAATGAGGTTTAATGCACCTGCCAGGTGCAACAGTAGATGCCTTTCAGACAGCTTTCCTTCTGCTTCATAGATAGAAAACTTTACTGAACGTTCTAATTTGGCTCCAGACTGGTGCCATTTTTACTTCTGCCCCAGCTTCAACTCCATACGTACTTGCCTGCAAGACACTAAATCTCCTCTTCTGTAGCTAGCTTCATGCAAGAACAAAACTGTGAGTTTAGGGTAAAGCTCCAAGAATTCCTTCCCAGGTTTGGCCTTTCAGCATTGCCGAGCTTTGCTGTGACTTGGCAGCAGCCAGCTCTCATCTTGCTTCTGTGTACCTGTGTTCCCTTTGCATCCCCAGCCAGGTGGCATTACGGCTGCACTACGGGCACACAGTAACACTCAGTAGCACTCGGCTCTTGAGGGCAGGAGATTTTTAACAGTGTTCAGAGATGCCAGTTTGGTATAGTCAAAGACACGGAAAAGTTAGAAGGGCTTCCCAGGTGCTTGGGACTGTTTCATATTCGCCAACTTCAGGGCTGCTATTGTTTCCTCACGTGTTGCCGGTGTCCCTCTACCTTGGCAGATGAAGTAAGGGGAATGCAGTTCTGGGTTAATATACTCATGCGCAGAGACCCATTTCTGTAAGCGATGATGTAGCATTTTGTTATTTCTTCCCACATAATATTTTCATCTATCCACTATACTTTGAGCCAAGGTTATGCAGAGATGTTTTTCAGAAGTACTTAAGAAATCCAGCTAGATTGCATCAGTCCCCTGCCTCCTTTTGACATCAGCAAGCAGGGCTGATGTGCAGTGACACAGAGAAAGCAGAGTTCAAGCCGCCTCTGATCAGCACTGTGGTTCCTCCCTTAGCTACACCCTCTGATCTAATTATACACCCAACAAATACTTGTAATGACCCATCTAGTTGTAGCATACAGAAATGAAGCTAAGAGTATAACTTGCGTGTGCCTGACCTCATAACAGCAAGATGGTGTTTCCTTGCAGGCATGTACGTTGTATCAAAAGCAACTGGTACATCAGTCTCAGAAGAGAGTGCTGCTTCATATCAAAAACTGAATTTCAGTCAATGCCTGTTGGAAAACCATTGTAATTTTAACTGGAAAGATCTCAAGCACAGAAAAGATCTACAGTTACTGCTTTGACGTGCAGCCATGAAAAGAAAGGGTGTGCAGGAATGCGAGCAGCAGTCCATGAGATACCAGGTCCAGTAAAAGGAGGCCACTTGCTATGTGCCAAGGAGGTTGTATACCACCGAGTCTTTTGTATCTGAAGAGAATTACAAGGAAGAACCTTGTAAGAATTCACCATACAAGTTGCTTAGCTTCATCTTGATGAATAATCAGATTTTTAAAAGCGCAAGAATGTCGTCTTTGACTTCACATAGAGCACATCTGTAAATGCTGACAGGGTTACAGTCCTGGTGGTTCAGCCATGCTTCCAGTACCAGTCTTGGCAATATTGCCCAAGGACAGTTGCCTCATGCTAAAGAACAGCGTTTCCAGCCACGCCAGCTGAGTAATCTCATGAAAACAACGTTTGTTTTTGACTTGGTGAGCCTTACCCAGTGCTGTTGCAGGAAGTGACAGCCAACAGGGAAGTGTTTGGGGAGCAAGGCATTTCTTTTTCAGCTACTTGTATCACTATTCATATATTTCTGGAGGAAAAGATGTAGTTAGCAAACAAGTGGGATTAGCAGCCCTGGAAATACTTTAAAGCAGGATAAGATAACTGGAAGCCTGCTGTCAGAGATCTTGATCTTTACCTGTTCCAACAAGACCAGAGTTAACAGTGAAAAAAATAAACCCAGTGCTCACTTTGACGCGTGAACAACTTCTCGAGCAGTTACTGTTTGGTGAGATGTTGATGTTTTACCTTTCCTCTAGAGAGGGCTCTTGTAATGACGGGGTATTACAAAATGCCTTCTCTGGGGAGGCTGTATTCAAACAGGAGTTCGTCGTTACTGAATACCCTCACGGGAACGCAGGGCAACATTTCCAAAAGTTATACTTGCAAAAATCATTGGAGCACTAGGGCCTTAGGGCTAGAGTGAGGTGATAGAGATTTGCTCATCTCAGGGATAAATCCTACTTTGCCACTTACCAATTAATGTGTGTCCTTGCTAGGTTCTGTTGCTCCGGTCCATCAATTCCTTAGGGCTAGGCATTTTTAGACCTGTTTTAAAAATTAATTCACATGTTTATAATTGATAAGGCTTTCTGCTCCTGTGGAGTAACTAAAAGCACTATCAGGACTCTAGAGGTCTTTATACTATATTAACAAACAACAGTTTAGCAGCAGCATGACTTATCTTTCAAGCAAACTGCAGTCTTTCTCAGCAGAAAAAGCTGAATTAATAATAAGGATTTTTGAAAAAAATGTGCAACATGAGGTTTCTAAGTTCTGCATGTCTATCCATGCACACATGGACCTGTATGAAGCTGGGCAAAAAGAACAAGGATTATATAGAAACTTCTAAGTTAATGGGTGACTTCACATTTAATTCACAGCATTACCTCGGATGATTTATGAGTTAAGAAAAGGTTACTGAGGAAGTAATACCGGTGTGGATACGAGTTGTGGTTCTGCTGACTGATCAGTGACTTAATTTTGTTCAGAGATGAGAGAGACACTGCAGATAATTCAGGAGATTTTTAAAGTATTAAGAAATGAAATGCCTTAATGAAGTTATTGGAGAAAATGACATAAATGGTATTTCCCAGTATGACAACTGATTAATAAATTAGTAGAGAAAACACTGTTCTCAACAGACATTATTGGATGGGCAGACTCAGTAAAGTGCAAAAGGCTATGCAAGCTTTTGTAAGAACTTTGGAAAGAAATCAGATGACAGCAGAAGAGAAGTCAGTGGCGGTGGGGAGTCCCCTTACCGAGCGGTGCAGTTAATTCGAGGCCACTGACGCAGAGGAGAGCTGGGAGAAGCGGGTGGCACACGAGACCTTGGCCACAAGAATGGTGCGTCCTGAGCTGGTCAGAAGCTGTGCGGGGATACGCACTTTCTAGTCCAAGACTTGCCTTGGGTGCAAGGGAGACTACAGCCTCCCTGCTCCTTGGCAGAGGGGGCATCTGGGAATACTCCGGAGTTACTATGTGTGTTAGCAATCACATCATTTTTCTCTCTGCACAATGGCTGGAATTTCTCAAATAAACTGGCCAAAACCATAGAAAGCTCTTTTCATGCAGAGGAATAAAACCTCTCAAACAGATTCAGATCCTCTGGTGCATTTTATTTTATGCTGTTTTCCTAAAATCATTTTTGCACCTCACAGATGAAATTTATGTAATTGACTGAAGATGCGGGCGTATAGTATTGCGGTCTTATTGCCTGCACACTTGGGAGCTCAAGGGCTATCACATGTTTACCGCACAACCCTGGTCATTCTTTCTTTGTTTCCAAACAATGCAAGGATATCTGCAAACCAAGCTCCTCATGGCATTGCTGCTGTCAGTACAATGGATGACTGATAAAATGGTGGTTTGCAGTAATCAACTTTTTTTAATGCAACTTATGCAATGTTCTTAACACCTTACAAGTTGCTTTCTTCCCATTACAAGTCTCAGGTTAAAATGTTGCTCAGTTTTGTAAAATTCAGAAAAGCTTCTCTTCTGTCCCACCCCCCACCTAGCACAGGCGTTTTTTAAAGTATTTTGAACTGAGTTTACTATAAGCTTTAACCTGATAGTGCAAAAGCAAGGATTTTAAAAATTAGTAGGAAGAAATTCATCCTGGCTGACATCAGTGGTTTATTTTAATTGATATTTAAATTCCTCCAGATGAGGAAACATGCTGGAACTTGTCTTTCTGTTTAAAATGCAGTGAGCCAAAAAAAATTGAATGCATAGGAGAGCAGAAGAAAAATCTATAAAGCAATAGGTATGATTAAAAAGCAAAGCTGAAGGAAATTTCTAATTAAGGATTTTCTCCAGGGAGATGCAGTGAAAAGCTTGAAGCTAAATGAGCTTTGGAGAATCACTGCAGATCAATGAACCCATCTTGCCACTTTCTGGAGCCTCCCAGGCGGCAGCACTGAGGACTGGCCTGGATAATTTTACAAACATCAATATTGCTTGTAGGCTTGCACTGCAGTACTGAAGCCAAAGAAACAGTTAGAAGATTTTACCCTCCAGTGGTGCTTTCCTTCTGAAATCTTTCAAGCACTTCACAAACATTCATTCTGTTATGAAATTACTATGAAGAAATCACTTCAACCCAGTCTTACAGATGGGAAAATGGACTAAGAAACGTCTTTTTGTATTTGCTCTCTAGAAAGTGCTGAGGCAAGGCTTTGCCGTGACTCAGATCTCAGTAAGTGACAGCATACAGTCTGATGGTAGTAAGAACGCACCGTTTTGATCTGGCAGTGCTCAGTTTTTAGTGTCAGAGTTATCCCTGACTCCCAAACAGGAGGCTAACTTGGCCTTTGGGGATAGTTTCTTCTTGCTGTTAAATGCGGAGCTGTCACACGCATAATCCTCAGTGCTGTGCATAGCTCAACATTTTCACAGGTCTCCTGAAAATTTATTTTTCAGGTTTATCCCTATTGCTGTCCACTAGACAATGCTGAAAGCAATGATGATCTGACTTCATGTGGTCTGCCTATGCTTGAGGTGCTCTAATTCTCCATGCAAATTTTCTTCATTTATGTGCATGTATTTTTTTTTTTTATCTGAGGACTTAATAGGCTAACAGAGATGATATCAATAGACGTTTTCAGCCACTGATACTTGGGGCTTTAAATTTACTGCCAGCAAATACTATTGACTAGCTTTGCAGTACTGCAGAAACACTGATGTAGCCCTTTATTTTAGTTTTCTAATGTAAGGATTCCATTTCTAAATCTATGCAAAAGCCCAGAGTGAAAGGCATCTAGCAACCTTATGTTGTTCAATTGTCCAAAAATGATGGCAGCACTATGTGAGAGATGACATTTTGTACCTTTGTACCTCCATATAGTTGGGCAAAAAGCAGTTTCCCTGTAGGACAGCGTGCAGCTGTAGACCCCAGGGGTTTCTGGTCTAGAGCTTCAGTTACTGGTTGCGTGTGTATTGTTTGTGCATGTTAAATGTCCACAGGATCGTAATACCAAACAAAATGAAAATATTGGTATTTACAGTATATAAGGTTCAGAAAAGACCTGCCTGTCAGCTTTTCAGGTAAACAGAAAGATAGGGTTATGTACCTTGTTGAGCACTTGACTGCAGCTAGAAGATAAAACCAAAAACCTGAAGCCTCTAAAATTTTCTACTTAAGTTGCCATTTTACCAAGAGTTCAAGTGTTAAAATTGTTATCTTGAGAAAGGCCACATGGCCCATTACATCTGCCTGCCTTTGAAAAATGATCAAGTTTCCTAATTCCTTCATCAGGGCTACCACTGAATTATACCCAGCTAATGACAAACCAGAAAGGATTGTGGATCAGGCTTTCATTTAGCTCTGGGGTCCGGAAGGGCAGAGCTAAGTGGATAATCCCACGTTCTGTATGAGGTTTTTGGCATCACTGTCAAAGGAGAAACCAGAGGCAGGAGAGACAGCAATTGTTTTAAGACAGTCAGGTTCTCCCTGGCCCCTCCTGGCTCTGGCTGTGCCTGCACTCTGGGTCTCCTGTTACTCTCCTGCAAGGCAATTTCACCAAGGAATATACTAGATGTGTCTCACTGATTTTGTCTCTGCTTGATAGAAACCAGGGCGCTGAAGTCCGGCGAGTGGATAATAAAGACAAAGCAGGGCTGCTGTTCGTAGCAGCAGAGCTTCTGAGGAAAGAAATTGTGACCTGGTACTCCTGCTGAACCAAGCTACAAACAAATAACGCATGGTCTCATGGGAATCAAAGCTTTTCAACGTGCATTGCCTTCAGGACTAGAAATTCCTCAAGTA
>VXBL01007193.1:346001-400035 GCA_013400195.1 Aramus guarauna
GGAGGGAGAAACTTCCCAGCAAACATTTTTTAAAATGATTTAAGTTTTCCAGAAAGAACTGAGGAAAATAAAGCTTTCACTGGACCAACCTTGATCAAATTTTCAGGTAAACCTGCAAGCCTAACTACAACTTGCCCAGTCTGGATTTCAACAACTAATAGGTCACACTGCAAAGAAATTCAAACTGTTTTCAGAGCAGTTGATTGCCTGGATGGAAACTCAGGTTGTCTGGAGGAGGCTCTTTTCTCACCCAGGAGAACTTGAGTAAGAGGGAATGCTGCGCTTTTCTAACTGAGGAGCAGCGAGATCCACAGGAGCTAGCGGTTGGTAGAGCCATGTCTGCTGTTCAGCAGACCTTGGGCACGGGGACAGTGAAGGCACCCAGAGTGGCTGTGGGCTGTCACTCGTGGGAAGTCCTCCTGCATGTCTAATTTACAGGATAAAAAGAGGGCGCTGATCTTGTTCACTACATTTCAAACACTTTTGAAAGCTTGAGTAAATGCTTACATCTGTTTCCTAGAACGAGTGAAACTTTTTGTAATGCAAAAAACGAGGGCAGATGTTCAGTTAAACAATAGATCTGTGAAAACATGGTTCTTACACAGAGTTGCTTGAAGCAACTAAAGAAAATGCCTCAGGGGCTTTATGAAATCCCTTGAACTGGTTCAAAAAACATGAAAGAGGGAAGGAAAGGGCCATTGCTACACTGAGATACCAGAACCAGTCAGGTGTTGTTGCTAAATCTGGAGTGTGAAAAAATAAAAGGCATTTGACAAGTGAATAGGATCCACAGAATCAAGAAAAGCAGAGGATTGGCTCCAACGCAGAAGGTTTTTGCCCAGATGTACAAATAACGCTGACAAATGGAGAAGCCAAGATGCCATTGCTTGGGGTCTAACAGGGAAAATGACTGGGAAGTCGAGATACTAAACATCAAAAAGCTGGACCTTGAACTTTGGACAAGAAGTCTTATGAGTGGAGCTTGAAGAGGGCTAACAACCAGTCAGGATTTAATTATGGGAAGTAATTGGAGAAAAATTAATGGAAAGGTATCTTGAGTATTCACTGCATGGAAATTCCCCTTTATATGTGATCCGGGCAAAAATAATTTTACTCCCCAAATTTAAAATCCTCCTGCATTTCAACATTTCTCAACGTTATTTTATTTTTTAAAGTGAAGTTCTCATGTCAGAGGTATAATTTGAATCAGTCTGGCTAAACTTACACATTTACTAGCTTATCATTTCTGTGTGTATTTTTGACTTACCGGGAACTTGAATAACTGGAATACTTTTATCTCCTCCATGTCAGCACATGACATAGACATGCATAATAAAGAAAATAACTTTACTTACTTTTTTGTAAGTACTTTTTTTTTTTTTTTTGCCTGCTGACAGATATTCAGAAGAAAAATTATTGGTGTATGAATGAACAATTTCCAACTTTTACCACACAGACCCCTTTACAAAGCTGTTACAAATGCAGGTCGGAGATTGCCTGATCACTTGGTGCCTTTACACTGCCCCAGCACTTGGAGGGATTCAAGCTGCAATTGTAGCTCCATGCAGCATCCTCCTCGTTCTGCAGCTGACTTTAAGAAGAGAACAGCATGCAGGAAGAGGTCTGAAGAGCCACCACCACTGAAGCAGTGCAGTGACAGCCAGTGGGGCCACCTCAACAGCTATGTGTTTCCAGAAGTGCTTGCGTGATTGATGGCTGCTCGTCACCTCCTCACATGTTCGGCTGCCCTTGGCCCGGCCAGCAAGACTGAACGCAGCGGAAATAAGCAGTCTCTTTTTTTCCACCAGAAAATTAGATTATAGGGATTTATTGCTGTTAAGTCCTGGTGAGCAAGGAAGAAAGAGAGATTTTTTTATTTTACGGTTTTTCTTCCCTTCCTCTCTAGGCTGCTTGTTCTGATTTATTTTTCCTAGTTTTAACAAAGGAAGTTCTGCTTGGTGAAAAAAAGATCCTGATGTGCTTTGCAGAGAATTGAAGTCAAACTAAAGCTCATAACCTGGCTATCAAATCCCTAATGTTAACATTATAATCAAGCAAATAAAAGGTTTTTCATGGCCTACACACATCTGGATTAGACTGATGTCTCTGTTCTTATCCATCATAGGATTATTTAAAAAATTGCTGCTCATGCCCAGTTAACCATGGCATTCCGGTCCTGAATATCCCTGCACTCAAAGGAACTTCATCATCTTGAGAGCTGTTTGAAGACCACTTCATGGGCATTTCGGTACCCTCACAGTCTTCCCATGCTCTGCACTGGTTTTTTCAAAATAGGGTAACAATTTTGGATCACCTTGTTGCAAAGAAGTGAGCACACAGTGACTATACAGTGCTATGCATAAAGGCAGTAAAGAAGGACAGCAATGTGCCCGGTGGGTGATGTGCAGCACCACCAGCTACTTAAGATGTGGACACAAACGGTTTCTTGGTAGAGGAGATACTTTGAAGAGGCAGATATTCAGTACCAAGGAGTATCAAGCAGCTGCTGGCTAGTGATGAAGCCCGATAGCTGCAGGGTGAACGCACAGTAGAGCATCGCGTTGCATGAGGCATCAGCAAAACTTCCTCTGTCTGTTACACTGAAGTTAAAGGGGTTTGACCAGATTTTCACTCATAACTGAACCTGTATCTTCCTCAACATGTTATATTTTTACCTAGGTCTACAATAATTAATAATTCTTATGTTTTGTGATGGGAGGAACTTATGACTAAAAGCAAAACCTGTCTTAAAAGGTTCACGAGATCTTTCCTTGGCCGATTTTCTTTGTGTGGTTTTAAACCATAGCTTAGCATAAGACAGAGTAGTCATTTATTTTTCTTTTATTATCAAGCAGCTTTCTGAAGAGCAAAACAGGATCACATATTTCCATTTGGGTTTTTAAAGAGCTCTTTCTAAAATCAGAATCCAAGGTAAAACAATTCTTATCCACAGGATAGAGACGGAAGTAACTTAATTCTGGAGTCCTCAAATTCTGGATGTGTCTGCCAGCTGCATGGTGGTCCCTGAAGCCTTTCTGCAGAGTCAGAAAAGTGACTCCTCTTGTCAAGATTATTTAACATTTTGGAATTGTTTAACAAGTCAAGAATTCCTCTGTCCTGTACGATGAATCCTGTAAGTTCACTGCATCTCAAATCTGAGTCAAATATTGACAGCTGAGAGTACATTTGCCAGGTTGGCCTCTACCCTTATAAGTGAAATTGAATAAATTAGTTATTTTTTTGCTCCTATACTAAAGAAAAAAAAAATGGCAGAGACATCTCAAGAAGCCACTCATCTTGATTTCATTCACATAGAAACAGAACAGAAGCCACAAAGGAGTCTGTCCCAGTGAAACAGGCAGCTTCTGGGACATGCCGCCTTCTCCTGAAGAAGGTCAGGAAAGGCTGTTTGACCAAGGAGAGTGCCAGGTCCATTGGACACCCTCTCCTGCATCTGCTATCACTCGACATGACCAAAGTAATCTGAATTTTTACTGTTTTGTTTTGAGTCTGAGATCCATCCTGAGCATCCAGAGCTTTCCTGACTTTGTCATCTGGTGTGAAGCAAATCTTCTTATGGAGTTGACCACAACTGTAATGGAAATGGGATGTTTGGACAGAAAAAAACAGATGTGGGCAACTACAAGCCTCTCTTATTTGACACATTTTATCTGTTTGCAGGTTGTTTCTATGCAACATATTTGCCAGCAGCTGAGGCTCTGTGTTTTCTTGCAATTTACCATCCTTATTTCTCGCTGCCTCTCTGGTTGCTGGCAGCTTCTCTAGTCAGTCACTTCTAAGAAAGCGCACAACAGAGCTCCTCGTGGTAACTGCTTCTCCCACTAGTTCAAGCCATTTTCTCTGTCACTGCATCCATTACACGGGTACAGTCAGGGAGACTCCATCCCACTGACACCACAGAAGAAGCAAAAGCAAAATGTCAGCTTGATATTTCTGTGCCTCTGCTTATTCCCTAATTCTCTCTGTTTTCCAGGGGTTACTTCAATAAGAACTAACACATGTCCGCCTAGCTCAGCAATGGGATTAAATGCTCATGTTGAGAAGCTAACCCTTTGCTGCAAAATGCCATTTGGTACTTATCTTGGTTTCCAGATTTGTCATGCTCTCAGCAACATGTAGTATTATTTACATCAAAAGGTGAATCAATGACCTATAATTGAGCTTTCAAAAATTACGTAAATGAAAAGGGTAGGCTACCACATTTGACTATTTCCAGGAGCGTGAGTTACCTAAGCAGTGACGAACAATGGCTGTGAGAAATGACCAAGCAGAATTAATTTAAATTAGCTTGAGATAGCTTTAATAAACAGCCATAAATAAACAATTTGTGCTATATAATCTCAGCAGTGGAACGCATGAAGAGATTGTGCATTAAGCACTTAAATAGTGAACATTATTATTGCTATGGCCAGATGCGTACAAGGCTGAACAACAACAACTCTTCCTGGTAGCAGTGCAGCTGTGGAGATCCAGCTCCGGTAAACAACCAGCTAGTAAGGACTAAACCAAGTCTGGCGCACTCAGGGAAGAGTAGCTGTAGCAAAGGCCAGGCTGTGCTGTGGCCAGGAGGAAGGCTGGCCATCACCAGCCAGGTCACATAACGAAACTCCTGGTGCTGCAGGTCGCCGTGTTTTTGTGCACTTCCAAAAGGTGGAGGAGGGAGGAGTTTGAACTGGAAGGTCTGCTGCAGGCAGGCAGGATACTTACTGTCCATGAAATGGAAAGGTAAAAAATGTAAAACAGACACCACCTCCAACCTTGAGCCTGAAAGAAGCACCAGATTCTACTTCCATTTTTCTTGCTCTGCCTCCACCATTTTCTTTTTAGACCCAATTGAGCCTTAAGCCCTGGTATTTCTTACACATTTCAGCACAGCTAGAATGGTCCTAGATATGTTGTAGCTTGTTCAGCAGGACTCTCTGGTCTTAATGGTCTGAGAATGAGGGATATTGGTTTATATGAGAAGATGAGAGTACCGGGTCAGTCTCGGGGTCTGGCTTTCCTTCACCTAGACAGGGCTCCTTTGCTGGCTAAGAAATGAAACCAAGACAGTTACAACTATCTCCTATTTGGTACTAAATGTTATAATCTTGATATCAATGGCCTGTGATTCCTGCTGTTCACATTTACACTTCAGAACAATGGGACACAAGCAAGTTCACTCTCTGACTTTGGGTGTTGTGCTCTCATCACCTACAGGGCACTTTATCTCATCTATCTCATGACACTTTACTGAACTTGGAGAAAAGAAAGGACAAAAGTGGTTTGTAAGAAAGCTATGGGGTTTTTTTTGTTATAAGTCCTTAGACATTTTCCACCATACAACAGACGGATTAAATCTGCCTTTGTAACGTTTACATTTCCCATGCATGTTTGAGAAATGGCAGACAGAGGATATGTGAGAGTTGATCATTAGGGAATTAAGCTTGAGGCCATGAGAAATAGCCCTTAGGATTTCAGCATTAGTCATGGAGTACAGTTAATGATATCAAATTAAAGTTCAAACTACAACATGGCTTTTCTCGAGTGGCATTAAAACCACCTCCTGATTCGCAGTGCAATATGCAATAGCTCCTGCTAAATTTCAACTCTCCTGTCTCAACTGCACAACCAAATATAGCAATTCAGACAAAGATAATTAATGGTGAGACTATGTAAATGGCTGACCTCAAAAATAACTGGTGTCTGTGGCTGCGAATTTTGGCTACGGTATTCCTTTGGACATGCAAGGCAAACTGACAAAAACATTTATTTACTTTGCTTCTTATTCAGTCCTACTTCCCATATACACTGTGAATTTCTACCAATCTCTTCAGATTTGTGCAAAGAAGAATCAGCTTCTGGAGGAATGGGGAACATCTCTCATCTTTCATCTTATTTCTTTTTTGTATTGTGCACTATGAAATTTTTTTCATTAATAAGAGGAATTTGTAGTGAAACACCTAAAACAACTAGATAACATTTTGCAAGCAACTTCTTGCAAGCAGATCCCTGCAGTTTTGCCAATGAACTTTGATGATAATTTGTGATGTGAGCTAGGATTGCAAACTGTATATACATACATAATTCTGGTGCTAAGGAAGGAACCAAGACTTCTGCTAGCTGTGAAAAGAAATCGAACATATCAAACTCATTTCACACGTGACTGGTGTCTGGAGATGAAATGAATTCACCACACTTCTGAGTTACTGATTTAAAGCTTTATATTTTTATTCTATAGACATTTGGAATATGGCATAGGTGTTAAGAGAAAACAGGCGAAATCATGTCTAAATTCATGATTTCAGATATGCTATGAAATCATCATTTTAGATTTTTCAGATCCAAAGAACTTGCAATTTTGCAGTTTCCTTTCTTGATTTTTTTGTTTCCCTTTACCTCCCACTCATCTCTGGAGACTATGCTGAGACACAAAGCTGAAGTACAAAGTGATTAGCAAGATTTGTATTGTATTGATTTACCTTCTAGTACTTAAACCAAGGGGTCACACTGCCATGTTGCGGGTGTTTACCCTTCACTGACACTCCATTACAAGGCATATGGGTAATTAGAACTGCTAAAAAGCAGGTCGATTATTCTAGACTGAGTGCCTGCACTACACTCTGTCAACTCAAGATGTTATCCATGTCAGCCCACACTCGTACTGAGCTTTTCCTAAGCATTCATAAGGTTATCCTGGCTATTTACCATGTATGGACTTCGAGACAAGAGCTGTCAGGATTCCTGGCACAGACACTCGGCTGTCTCCTGCTTCTCCATCGTTCCCCAGCCCAGCAAGAAGGGAAGCCTTAGAAAAGAAGAGCCCATGCTCAGGTTTTCTGTTCTCTATGCCATCTACTACTGCTGTTCAGCAACTGTTTCTTCTCCAAACTTTTCTGCCTCAACTCCACACAAGTAAATCTTCTGCTCACCACCTGCAAATCAGCAAATGGCAAACTATGGTGCTGTCGTCTTGGGAAAGAATAAACAGATCAGCCCAGATTCTTTAATGCATGTATAGTGGTGGAAGTGTTTCTATACTGACTTTCTTTGCAAGGCAAACACATCCAGAATTCAAATGTTCATTGTAACTAAAACAAGGGAGTCAGCAGACCATGATGGTAGCTGGCAGGTCTCTGTCCCCTCCGCTATGTACATCCCACCAGTACGAGCTCTCGTTTCTCACCAAAGAGATCAAAAAAGCCAGCACAGAAGTCTTACACGCATTAGACACACCAGCTATGCTGCTGAATGAGCACCTGGGAGGTGCTGAAATAGGATATTGTTGAGGGAAATAGAAGAGCTAACAAACTAGAAAAGACTGTAGAGATTTTGTGCTTCTGCACTAATACTTGTTCATGTCTCCCTGATCTCTCTCTTTTTCTCTTCCTTTCCTTCAGGAAAGCTACACCTGTCCACCTTCAAATCAGCCGGTGTGTGACACAAGCCATCCAGCTGTGTGGCAGATGGCTGAACTGTGCTGTGTCCTATATACATCCACACAGGATTATTTATAAATATCAAACCTGATCTACTGAGTGACTCAGCCCAGTTTTGCAATTGGTAGCTGGATTGTTCTGGGCTTTTAGAAACCATAAAATCAGCTTGCTTGACTCAAAGAGACATCACGGTTCTTAAAAACAGGTCTTGGATTTAAAAGCCATGGAAGCTGCTGTTTGTGTAGCAATGTGCAGTGAAAGTCAAGTATTGTTTCCTTCAGCCACTTGAGGCTCTGGCAGGATGATGTCCTACCTGCAGCAGTCATGGGGGAAAGGGAGAGAAACATCATTTGGGCTTATAGCTGTTATATGACAGTGGGTAAGAGACTGAAGAACTACTGCCATATGCAGTGCAGAAAGCTCCTTGTACCACCATTCCTCCATGTAGCAGGTACAGGAGGAGGAGAGTGGAGCTACACAAGAAGGGAAGTAAAAGCAGCACGAACTGGATGGCATGGGGCTCGAGCTGCTTCTTCCCCACGGTGGCACAGGAGCCCTTCTCTGCCTGCGCCGCCCAGCTCCTTCGCTAACCACTGTGGGCAGAAATAGAAACAGGAAGATGGTAATTGTCCAAGTTCCCTGTGTCCGACTCCTGCCAGGACTCTCTGCCCTGTGGATTGCTGCCATCAGGGTAACAGCACAAAGTACCCTTCAGGGTATTCACACTCCAATCCTGTGTGATTCAGGGGAGCTGGGGACCTGCACTGCATAACTTTGCCTCATCCTTACTGATGCAGTTGCCCTGACTCTAACCATTTTTACTACCTTTATATGTGCTATCAGGGAGCTATCAGAAACCCATCAGACATGCAAATGACTTCAAATTTCTCCATTAGACTCCAGCTGAACTCAGCGGTAGCTCTGCTCCTCCTTCTGTACACCATTGGTAGTTTAATAGTTTTGGGTAGGAGAAATCATGGGAGGCAAACTGAATGGGGTCTGACCAACCTCCTAGGGTTGTCCTCAGTGTCTCCTGCTGCTTCTTGGAGTGCATTACTTCAGCTTGTGGGGCATAACTGAAGAAGTACAAATTGAGCCACAGCTTTACTGGGGATGCCGCATTTACAATTATATTGACATAAAAGAAGGAACTGGTGTTACCACCTGAACCTATGCTATTGAAAAAGGCATTTCCCCAAGCAAAACAAAGATAATTTGAAATAAAAGGAAACCTAACCTTCACTATTGTCTTTCTGCATATAGAGGCATGGCAGGTTGTATAGCTCTTTCACTGTTATAACTGCTCTTTGCTGTAGTAATGTCTGAAATTCCTCTCCAGCTATAAGTTTTGCCAGATCTAGGAGATCCCAGATTTCCTGCTTCCAGGGGAGATACCAACTATAATGAGGTTTACCACCTCCATGCTGTTTGAGTCAGGTTTTGTAACATACTGTTATCAGTCAGTCTCATCCTATCAGACACTGAGAGAAGAAACTTCAGTGAAGAAAGTGAGAGGACTGGTCCACCACTGGATCCGAGTACCACCAAAAGACCTGCTTGACACCATGATCTTTGGCTGGCTGCTAGCTCTAGACCATCTCACAGCAGGGAGAGAGGATTTCATGCTGACCTGGACTTTCAGAGCTCCACAGAAGTCATGGTGTACCACATACTTGATAAAGACAGTGACTGCTTCTGCCTATTTTCCTGCTCATGGCTCTGGAAGAAGAGAATTTCTGTGGACCTAGCTGTAAGGCTGTGTACCTGTGACTGAAGTATGCAGACTAGAGACTGACGTGTTCAGACTAGAGACTGAATCGATACAGTGCCCTTTCAGTGCTCTGGGTCATCCTTGGGAAGGGGACACTGTCTCTGTAGACTGTAGGTATCGTTCTGTATCCTTATTGCTAAACATCCTCTCTGTAGAAACTTCAGCTCAGAAGATGAAACAATATTCCTTCTTCTTTATAAATGTTGTGCCTGTGAAAGCTTGTGAGAGAGCAGTTTTGCTTCTGATCTAGTGCTTGTCTAACGGCAGGCTTGGAAATGGCATCACCCGTCATCCCAAAGAGCACCCTGCACCTTTTTTTTCAAAGTTTGATAGTACCAACTGAGAAATTATAGACAAAGGCAGCAGGCAAACCAGACTAGTCTGGCCCATGAAGTTTGTCATAGAGATGCATCAATTCGTCGGGTCCATTTTTAGAAGCTACATATATATTTTTTTTTTAGAATGGCTTTGGGATTTGCATATTCTCTTGCTGGGTGTACTGGATCCATGACTGAAAGGACAATGTATTTACAAAGATGGGATTGTATTCAAAGCTGAATTTTGGTTGTGAGGAAAACTGGCATATTAAATAGAGCTGATCAGTACACTACCCTCTGGAATTGACAGTCTTAGCCTGTGAGCTGTTTAGGACTGGCACCTGATCTAATTTTCATTTCTGAAATCAATAACCAAGACTTAGTGGGAACAGGAGTAATTACTGGGTCTAATTAAAAAAAAAAAAAAAAGGACAAAAAAAAGGTATCTATATAGTTCTATGGTGAAATTTTAAAAAATGACAAGGCTAAGGACATTCAGGTATTAGCTGTGCATCCTGTAAACTGGAGTCTTTGGATGCCAAAATTAGAGGTAACCAAACTCACTAGTCACTTTGAAACCTTTGTGCCAGTAGAGATGGTTATAATGGTCACTGCTCTTGGCTCTAGAACGTGACTTTGACAGTAGCTGAGATGAATGAATTTATTCTTTAGGTAAAACAGCATCTAGAATGAGAACTGCATTGCTATGACAGCGGCCACTTCTATTACCAGAGCTGACTGTGCATTTTTCTCTGTTAACTTGTTTCTCTTGTTAATTGTCTGTTTCTCTTTTGAGGTCCTCAAGTACATTCCAGCTTGGATCAGCTCTTCTGATCTTGTTCTACTTTTGTAGCAGCTGAGTAAGTAACTTCAGATTAAGGAAAAAAAAAAAGTTTGAATAGTGATTATGTTCTACTTACAAAATGATTGAGAAAAGTTGGTTCCTTTTCTTGACCTTCATTCATGCTTAAGTGTACCTTATGAATGACTTTTAGCCAAGTCCTCTGTTGGTAGACTGTTCTGGTGTTTTATCATCCCGTTCTGGACTGTGTTAACTGTCTTGTACAGGTACGTACCTTGTACTACTGTTTGCTGCCTCTCTCTCCGGCATTTACCATTAGAAACCTCCACTCAAGAATTCTTGGGAGTAATTCATCTTTATTTAGACATTAATTTGACAGATGTCTCTTTTTAAACTTAGATATATATATGTTGATATGTATATATGTTTAACATATCTAGAAGCCATATATAACTAGGTTAAGAAATGTTTTATTTAAAACAAAGCCCCATACAAGCCATAAAAATGCAAAATTAAAGTCAAGGTCTTCTGCCAGCTTCCTGGTCTCTTTTCATTGTCTTTCAGGTATGGTTGCAGTGCAGATGATCATATTGCTCTGCTGAATGATCACCTCTTGCTAATATTTAAATGAAGGGCATTTTTCAGAATAAAATGTTAATCTCTCTTCCCTTTTCTGCTTTTCCTACACCAATTTCCTGGCAATTGGACATTTTCAAATATAAATGAAACCCATTATAAACTAATCAAGCTGTTCTAACTGCAGACAGGAAAAGAGAAAAAAAGGAAAGGACTGTAACGTCTGGTATTCCATCTAGAATACCTGGAGGTTCTTGTACCATTGTAAAGGAGGGTTTTTCTAAGAATGTGGGTAGTAAACATAACTCGAGATGCTGGCAAAAGCAGCTACAAAGTTGTCCATTGCAGGCTAAGCATTGTTTCAAAACAAGCACACAGGTTTGTATGAAAACTCCTGATTACAGAGTCCTGCAGCACAAAGTAAAAACCTGAAAACACAAATGTCTTCCAAACTGATGTGGGTTCATGTGTCAAGAGTCAGTGATTTCTCTTTCAGGTAAAATGGTAGAAAGAATCTGAGGTTGGTTTTCAGGATCAACTGCGTTGTCACTAGATGGCACATTGGTCTAAAGTTTCAGAACCATCACTGTGGTGTTTCCCACAGTTACAGCAACTGCATGGACAAACAGCAAGTTTGGGAAAGGGCTAGGAATTATGTATGTAATTGCTCTGTGTGTGTGCGTGCGTGTGAGTGTGTGTACATGCGCCAGTGTGTACAAGTCCCAGTAGGATATCTAGGAATACAATTATGCGAGTGCTTTTTCTGAGACTGTTGCTCTGTGTATAACACAGTTACGTTAAATACAGCTACTTGATGTTCAGGTACTGGTATCCAAGATATAGGGATGGGGAGAGAAAAAAAATCAAGACATCTATCCGAATACTATCTGAACATACCGGTCTATTTTGTACTCGAAGCAGGTGAAGGTCACGTCAGACTGTACACAACAGTGCCTCCTTGCAGCAGCTTTTGTTATCTAGGACCTCATATTTAAAAGAACATGCAAAAGACCTTAGGAACTCTACTTGTAAATGACTAAAATAAGTGGCCTGTAGAGGACAGGTAACAAGGGGTTTTATATTAGTTGCCAGATAGAGAGGTGTAGGCTCCCTCCAGTATCTCAATAAGGTGCTTTCAGATGTTATTTTAGATGTCTGTTACTGAAATTTGAAAAAGGGCGCTGAATCAGAGCCCAGCACATTGTATTGTGTGTTGCCTTTAAGCCACAAATAAATGCCTCATACCCTTAACTACTGCCCTATCCCCCGTCCACTTCCCCTCTGCCCCTTGCTCTTTATGAAGAAATCATTTGCTAACTTTGAGCAGCTCACTGCAGCTTAGTGGAATGGTTACCTTGGTCATGAATTTCTGCAATGCACTGTGACTAGCAGCATATTTCAGGGATTTGTTTTCTCATTTGTGGGAAGCGCCTTCTTTTCCAACAATTTCCAGTGCAGTCACCTTCTTTTCCAAGAATTTTATGCCTCCTTGAGGAACATACATGCGAGATTACCTTGCATGCTGTCTTTTGCTCATGACTTTCTCTTTACCTGTTTTCTGCTGTGGTTTATCCCATTAGACTGGTATTCGTACACTGAGAAAATGCTTGGGTTTGGGATTTGAGACTGCTGGGAGAAGTAATTATCAGAAGTAATTTCAAATTCTAGATTCTCAAAAGAAGGCAGAGGGCTGATAAATAGTAAAACCACAGGACTGAGGTCTATCTGTGGGCAAAGTGTTGCATTTCTTTTACTAAATGCATAAGCATTCAATTTACCCTAACTCTTCTCAGCTCACTGGAAAAAGCCAGGCAGGTTTGGAAGCTTACTAAAGTATAGTAATAATTTTCAGTCTCGGTAAGGCTGTTCTGTAATGAAACAGGAAATCCATGGGAGAATCAGCACATCAAGTTAATTTTCAATTCTACTGTGCAGTAAAACTGATCCTGAACTTAGACAAATTAAACTGCTTTCTATTTCCCCCTCCCATTATTTTTTTCCTTTATATATTATGCATTGTTATGCATTAAGTGTTTTTGTCCTGAGATGTGGGACTGGCCATTTTTAATAGCATATATTAAATGGAAATTCAGATTCAGTTAAAATCCAGGGAAAAGGCTATTAATTCAACAACTGGGTGGTTTGGGTTTTTTTTTTCATATTACAGAAATTGATTTTGGTAAAAGACCTTTACAATTGGTGCAATTTGAAAATTAGTGGTGCATCTTTGCAATTGGATTCATTCTTCTCTTAGGGTTCCATCCCAATTCTGAAGTAGGATTAGATTTTACCAAGTCTGGGAAAGTTTTGAATTTTTAACCTTCAGGAATGAGCTAACAGTTCTGCTGTGATGTTTGGGTAGGACTAAAGGACCATTCCAGTTCATGACGCTGTAGGGACAGCCACCATTGGTAGTGTCTTTTTACGAGAGGTTTTTTAAGATGGGCTGTATCTTGCTGAGGGTGATTCTCTCAGCTCATATACTCAGGAGAAAACTCAAAAAAGATAGATGTGACCACATGGTTCAGGTTGGGGTAAAGAGAGATGTGTCAATATCCCTTTTTTGGATCAGTGGAGAGTTTATCCTTTGTCCTGTGGAACAGAAACCAAAGGTGAGTCTTGCTTGTCCCCTGAGCATGGGAATAGGTTAAGATTTGTTGGTTTGGATTTTACAGGTTGCTTCTACATGGGATAAAAACTTGTATGTCTTGGATAAGTGAGACTTCTTGTTCTGTTTGGTGGAATAAAACTAGCAGCCAGGAAGTAAAGGAAAGTCTTTCATGAATAAACCGCTGGGAACCGACAACATGGAGATAATCTGTCTTTTTAGGGTGTTCATCTATTTTTTCTTCAAGTCCTCAAACTCTCACTGAACTCAATGGAAGATTTGGACAAGGAATCCAGGATCAGATCTTAGATCTCCTCTAACAGACGTTCATCTGATCCCTTTTCAGGAACCTGAGAAATGGCATGCTTACCCTTTTGCTCTAATTACTTGTAGGTAATAGGCATTTTTACTCCGGTCCACACATAATCAAAATTTACACCTTCACCAGTAAAGGAAAATCAGAAAAGATAAAGAGAACATCCAGGCAGATGAGAAGCACAGTTAATAAAAGACTCTGTGCCAATATAGAAACTAGTATGGTTGAATACGCATTAAAGGTTAAGGGACTTATTTTTTAACTTCTAGAGGCAACCTAAATATTGGAAACTTAAACCCTTCTCATGGATGATAAATAATGTCAGCCCAAATCCTTTCCAAAACTATTATATGGGAATTAGATATTGAATATATCAATAGTTTCACTCCAGCACCTTTCATTACTGCAAAGTTAATGGAAAAATTATTGATTGGTAGTTCAAACCACACAAATTAACTTTGCTGAATAGTAGCACACAGAGTTTAACTACCCACGAGGAAGCGCTTCACTGGTATAGGCTTTTTTGTTTCAGGAAACCAGCCACAGCACTATCTTTCACACTATGTGTCATACTACAGCGTAGGCTTTGTTGACAACATGCCTTATTTAAGTTGCAGCATTTGGAATGGTGTTACCGGTATGGACCACACCTATTGTATTATGAAGATAACATTTGCCATCTGTGTGCTTGTGGAAATAATTCTGAAACTTTAACCCAAAAACCTCCAAGAAGATTCAAACTGGAGGGCAACAGGCTGCTTATTCTGAATGCCAAACTTACTCCTGTGTAACACCTTTTCTTACACTCTTCAGTATGAATAGCTCACACAAGCACTGTGCGGCTTAGGCAGTAGCTTGTAACAAGGTGCTGCTGGAGCTCATTTCTAGGCAGTAGCCCAGCTTAGTAGCTTTCCCGTCATGTGAGCCTGCATGTGTGTGATCTGTTGCGTGCATTCCTTGATGATGGCATTCATATAAATGAGGAGCTCTAGGGAAAAAAAACACTTACATTTCTTAGATTTTGAAGAAGATTTTCTAAAAACTTAGTGTCAGTCACATCACCCAAAGTATTGGCAACTTCCTCTCTGTACCTAAGAAAATGACCTTCTGTGTTCTTTGCCCACAGAAATGAAACCAAATATATTAGTTAAGGTTTAGAGAAGGAAGAAAGTGAAATAGTGTCAAATGCAGGATTTCAGAAACCTTGCAGGTTCTTCAGTTGCGTTGATCTTGTTCCCTCTAGTGTGATTCTTGGGGAAACTGTAACAGTGAAATCATGTGGAATTTACTTTCCTGCTCCCAGTTTTCTTAGGACAAACATGGTAGTATTCTGCATCAACACACTTATCTCTTTTAAACTGTCATATAAACAAATAAGGTAAATCAACAAGGGCTTTGCATCCTAGGTTTCTTTCTGTCTTTCAGGAATGGCCAGTGTCTGAACTGCCATCCACAGAAAAAAGAAAACACTTCAACATAGGTTCACCAGCAGGCCAGCTACTTGTCAGCATAAGAAAAAAGTCTTCATAAGTGAAGCTCAGTTCCAGTTTAACAATATAGACTACTTATCCTCTTTTGAGCAAAACATCTACTTCATAATATGACATGGGTTATGTGACATTTTAGGTGACAGTTGATTTAGAGACACAGCTTCTCAGCCAAATTTTATCTGCTGATGTTTGGCTACAACATTAATTTTATCTTTGCTTTGGGCTGTTTATTACCAGTTGGTCATTAATCACAGATAATGACTGATACCCTGAAGGTTAATGCTTGAATGCATTCTTCTAAAATTGACAAATATTTCTGTGTTCAAGCGTATTCCACTGCCATGCAAGATAGAAGCAAACAAATGTTGCACTCCTGTTACAATGGTACTGCTGATATATGTCTAATTAATATACTCCAGATGTCAGCACTATTAAAATCTGTCACTCATCTACATAACTGGTAATTTGGTATAACAAGCAAAATACCTGGTTTTCAGATAACAAGTTTTTTAAAAAACAAACCAGTTACATTTTTGTCCCAGAGCATAATGAATACCAGCAGAAGAATTGTACTGTCAATAAGATTCATTCCACCAGGGAAAGTTAGTGTTATCCTATCTATTTACGTCAAGAAATACCTGATTTGTGTTTCAACACTACAAAGCCTGGTGTTAACTCTCCCCTTGCTACTCCAAGTCTTCCAAACACTCATTTATTAACAAATATCACCACCCATAAAATATTCGTGCTTCATAGCAGCAATAATTCATTACTCCTCACCAAATAAACGCAATTAAACCACCAGCCGAAGGCCTTCTTGCCCCCAGTGACTAGCCTACAATCAGCTTTATTAAGACGTCTTGGTATACAGCAGTGCTATTTGGTGATATCATGGCTATGTTTCAAGCTCCTAACAAGGCAATTCACTTCAGGATAGTGAGGTGGAGGGATTATCATGCTGCCTCATGCAGCTGCTATTTATAGACTGCCATGGTGTAGCCCATGTGTGGACTCTACACGCTCTGGGACGCAGCAGTGCTCCATCTTCCTTCTGCTGACAGTACTACAATGTCCAGAGCTTCTGGAAGAATCTAGTTGATTATCTCTCAGCTATGAGAATATAAAAAAAACAATGAAAAACATCTTTAAGATCTGTTCTCATGCCATAGCCTTGAAAAACAAAATTAAATTAGCACAGTATGTCAAAACTCGTCACACACTCAATGAGGGGTAAACAAGAAACTTCAAAGATAAGCAAGCAGAATATCTTTAAATAGCTGAAAGGTGGTTGAAGTAAACAGCTGCTGATTAAATATCTAGGTCATTAATAAAGGAAGGTTCTTGAATTAGTCATCCCCTTTCTGTCTGTGAGATATTAGAACAGTTGCAATGCCATGCTAAATTTGGAGGCAGTGCAACTGAGGATCAACTCTGATTTGAGGCCCTCACAGCAGCATGAGACACAGAGCAATAACTGTACTGATTCTGCTCTTGCTCACAGTAGTTTTATAGCAGTGTAACTCTATCGAAGTTTTACCTTGCATTGGCTCTGAATCACCAAGTTACTTTCACAAATACAAATTATGGGTCTCCACTCCAAAATACCTTGCGCCAGTGAGGCTTTTACTGTAGGTAGTTGACTACTAACAACAGACTAGGATGTTGGATGAAAAGATGGCCTTATCTTAACCAAAGTGAACTTAATTCCAATTTTACTTCTCAGAACTGTAGATAAAATAACATTCACCAAATCAGAAGGGAATTGCAATTTATTTACCATAAAGAGTAATAAATATTTTCAATAACATATGGGTTACTCTTCTTCTATTTAAAATATATCATTTTTGACAGCATGCATCTCTTCACCCCCATCAAACTAAGACGGCCAAAGACCTGGGAGCTGCTATAGTTACTTCTCTACAGAATTTATCTGTAAGGTTTTATGAGGTTATTTTTCCTCCTCAAAGTCAGTTCTCACAGGAACAGCCTGGATTCAAAATATGCCAATAATGTAGAAATGATGTTTCAGGCTCTGTCCTGAGGCTTTTTCCTCAAGCCTTAAGTACATGCCAGTCTCTTACTTCTGACCTCTCTACCCATTCAGCTTGGAATAAGATTGTCATGAAGATACAAGTGACAGCCTCGAGTACAGATGACCCCAGCCCCAGTTATCCCTACAGCTCCTTAATTCTGTGTCTTCTGACCATCTGTCCATCTACTTCCTGGAAGATGGATGGCATTTTAGAAAGCCTTGTTCAGCATTTAACTCCTCTTTTTTCCCACACAGTACCAGCAGAGACCTGCTGATCCCTGATGGCCAGCTAACAGCACCTGGTATAGGAAGCTAAGGATGGTGTTCCTATGCAGATAATTGCACACAGAGGGATATTTTGGTGAACAGATGAAGAGAATAGGCCAAGCACCGTAATTTTGGCTAGAGTAACAGAACAATTAATCTTCATAATGCAGTCTCACTAAGCTGGGCATTCATAGGTTTGGGTAGCAGTGCCAAATGAACAATCAGGAGAGACAAAAGACACTGACCAGCAGTCCAGCAAAGCCTCCTATTTGTGCAATTTGAAGATGTGATTGACAGGGGTCCCAGTATCTGATCACGGGCAAGAACTCCCAACTGGCCTATGATGCATTAAGCTTGTTACATTTATGCAGCACTACTGCATTTAGTGCTTGTGTTGTGCTTGTTGCAATTTCTTTCTATGTGGGGACTGACCACCTTGGGGTGGGTGATGCTAAAAATCCAGTGTTGGGAAAGAGACGCAGAATTATCAAGCCAAACACACCTGGCAAAACACCAAATTTCCCTTTCTACTAAATTTAGTACAGATGTACCAGGAAATCCTTCCCTCTTCCTACCAAAGACGCCTTCCCATCCATTTTTGAATTACAAGTTGAACCTCATTTAGTGATTGAAGTACATTTACTTGTTAGTCTTTTTTCTAAGTTACCATGTTCAAGCACACATTCTCAGTGTTTTAAATGCAAGAAAGAAGAAGCCGCTCATCTGTAAAAAGTTTTTATTAAAATGTGCAGACACATACAAAAGCTCAAGCAATTTACATGAACCAATTAAACAGCACCCCATGTCCCTAATGAGCAAGCATAGAGATACAATTAACTGATATTTTATTTGCTAAATGAATCGACCTTTATCACCACAATCTATAAACTTAATTTGGCATACTGTAACCCTTGCAGATTGGCAGTCCATTCACACCAGGAGTCTAAAAAAATAGGCAGAACAGGCATTTCAATACCCCGTAACATGTAATTAAAACATGTCCCAAGGAATTTCACGATCCATAAAACAGTGCAAGCATTAGCGATTGATTACTCATTACAACCATTGCATATGGCATAGATGTTAACTTGTACAGCATCTTAATTTTCCTTGACCCTACCTCCATATTGCTTGAGAGAGGGCACTTGTGTGGTGAACTGGTGAAAGACTCCTTCGACAACAGCGAACTTTAGCATGCAAAATGCTTCTCTTGAGTTTTCCTGGTGTGAACTTTCAGTTCTGTGCAATGCCTGTAATATTTGCATTTTCTGCTTCAGAATCAAGTGCCATTTTTCCTTCAGCCTCTCAAACAGGTGTTTCAGCACCAAATGCTGAAAACACATTTGAATTTCTTTGCAGTCACATGGTGTGTATGCAGAGTTTTGCCATCAGCTGGGAAAGAAAAGAGAGAAAGTCCCAAAACAAAGGTGGTTAAAAACAACCTCATGATTGCTTCATCACTGGCAAAGCCAAAGAATATGAATGCTGGATATTCTGAGAATCCTGTGCTGCAACTTGCCAGTGCTTTGCAGTGATGTTCATGTGGTTTCCCAAATCCACGACACAGTACTTTTCTTGGTCTTAGCTTTTGTCTGAGCACAAACTGTATGCATCTGAGTTCTGGTGCTGCAGCTGGAAATCTACTCTACCTGGAAACCATACTTAATTTCAGGTACATTCTTAAAATAAGAGTTGCGAGTTGGCAACAGCAATATAACCCTTCATCACTAGCAACAAAGCAGTTGCTTGCCAATGGTTGGTTAGTCATGCAACTATAGCAGTCTGGAGAAGCTGTATCTTAAATGGCAATAGAAGTCCACATCTATAAGATCATGGCCACCTTTGTTTGTGTGCTGTGGTGCAAAAGGTCATTTTCAGACCCTCTATATAGACCTTGTCTATATTGTGAAATAGATCTGTGTTAAGGCATGAGACTGGGTAACATATCATTAAACCTTCACATTGCTTAGCTCCTGACACCATTTTGGTCTGTGCCAATTAGCACTCTCTGAGACTATGCCCAGGAACAGTCTAGGGAAAAGCATGTGCCAGAGACTATTTCCAATATCTTGTGCTGCACTGGGCTTACTGCCTTTGGCCCTTCACTAGCCTTCAGCACTGTCCAGCAAGCTTTGTATGCTCAATGCTCCTACCTGCCCTCGTGTCACACTCAGAGAAGCAAGAAGAGACACATTTTGTCTCATCCTACAAAAACACCATTCTGAGGTATGGTGGCACAGCCTCTGAGAACTGAAAATCAAACTCCCCGTAGAACCCAGAGAAGAATGTGGGTCAGATGCTAGACAGCAGACATGCAGCTCATGGCACTCGGCTTCAAGACCAGTGAACCATTTACTGGCTTTGTTTTATTTAAGCGTATAAAAGATAGCCTGCACATCTATTTTCTTGGAAGAAGGAGCTATTCTTAGCCACATTGTGCTTGCAAATGGGCATGATCCCGCTATCCTGCAGTTCTTCAGTGAACAGACAGATTGACAGGACAGGGAGTAGTACTTGCATTTTTCAGCTCTGTTTTGCAAAGTACTTTAATGACCTCTGTGTTAATTTTCTTTGTAACATTAAAGAATCCTCTCATCTGTCTGAATGATTACTCCCACAAACTGAAGATTTAAGACTGTGCTTAAGCAGAGTATCACCAAAAGACACCTGGTTCTGGCCAGGGAAATGCCCTTAGTGTGTTAAGCCCAACAAGCCCCACACAATTGACAGTGGACTGAAATAACTTCTGCCCTAGGGGCTGTTCAGGAAGGAGTACATACAGCCATTTCTTCAAAGGCACTGTCCTGGATTTGGCTGGCAGGGAGATAATTTTCTTCACAGCATCCTATTTGGTGCTGTGTTTTAAATGATTGACCAAAACAGAGTTTTAGCCATTGCTGTGCAGCCCCCCCAAGGCTTTCTCCATTTCTCACTCTGCCATCCCAGGGAGCAGAAGAGGTTGGGAAGACAAGAGGTTGGGAAGGGACACAGCCCTGGGACAGCTGACTCCACTGACCAAAGGGATGTTCCAGACCATATAAGATTATACTCAGCAGTAAAACAGGGGGGAGTTTTCCCAAAATAGCTGTTGCTTGGTGACTGTCTGGGCAATGGTCTGCAGGTGGCGAGTGATTGCTTTTATAGCATTTGGGGTTTTGGGGGGTTTTTGTTTGTTTGTTTGTTTGTTTGTTGTGGGTTTTTTTGTTTGGGTTTTTTTTTTTTTTTTTCCCTTCACTTATTAAACTGTTCTTATCTTGACCCACAAGGTAAACTTTTCACTTACAGTCTGGAAGAACTGTAAACTCTTATTGAGCATCATAGCTGCAACAGTGCTGGTGAATGGAATTTTTATAAGATATCCTGTGGCTGTTTTCCAGGTTGGACAGGCATTATGCTTTGAAAAATTACCCATATCTCAGTGAAGGACAGCCAGGGCTATTCTATACTTACCAATATTGGCTTGTGGAATTGAAAATGATGAATTGCTCAAATTTGGTTCCATTCATTCTTAACCATACTTAATAGTGCTTTTAATCAAAGAGACTTGTTATAAAAACTATGTAAATTCAAGGCAGAAAAAAATCTTTAAAGAACAGGAAAATTATTTATTAAAGACAATTCTGAGCATAGTGCCAAAAGCTATTAAACTAATCAATATCATTTTGGGGGAAGTAACTGGGGATATAATTTTGTCATCCATACAAATTTTGGGAAGGCTGCCATCTTGATGACAGTAGCAAACATGAAATTATGTACGTACTAGAACTCTCCAGGTCTCCAGTCTGAAGTCAATGAAGTTACTCTGACTCACACCTCAAAAATGATATTAGAATTTGACCTAATTTTATAGGAAGTATATGCAGAGAAAATATTTAATTTTCAGCGATACCAAATACTTCAGACAGCAGAGTTAAATTGTCTTCCCCAGACTGAGAGACTCTTGTTCACTGTACAGCCAACCAAGATTTTAAAAAGGGCCTCTAGTTCCATGTGGGAAGCATTAAATATTGCCAAATCATAACAAGACTTGAAAATGCAGAATGTTCAACTTCCTTCTATTTCTTGTTTGGTTTTTCAAAACCATATAGCTTGTAGAGAGGCTAAAATAAAATAAATCATTTTAGAGCAGTGACTTAATTTAGAGTAAAATAATTCAGCACTTCATCCCCAGGTTTCCAGATAAGAGTGATTAATACTGAGTTTCCAAGCTACTGGCTTCTCTAATGCCAATAATATTTCCCAATGACTAAAATATGCCATGAATTAATATCTTCATTTACACGGCTCTGTACAAACAGCTAAGAACATGAAGAAAAAGTGAGACTGACAACCTATAACTGTGTACTAGTCTACAAGAGGCACTATGAGTATACTAAGCTGGGGGCAGGCAGGGGCAGCCCAGCCCTAGGCATCGGGCACCTCCCCGGGAAAGGGACAAGGCCCAGATGGGCCATCAGGTCACAGGTGGGGGCCAGGATCAGGCCTGGTGAAGGCAACCAGGGTCATACTCAGCCTCAGGATGGTGACAGGGTCAGGCTGAATCCAGGAGAGGAAACCAGTCTGTGGGTCAGAGTCTGGATCAACGGGATTCATGGCCAGCCACATATATGGCTGTAATGCAGCAGGAACAATGAGTAGCTCACGTGATATATTGGTAGAGCCTCAGCTTCAAATCAAGTGAAGGGCGCTCAGACCTGTCTGAGGCCATCCCAAAGTGCTGCCTGGGAGCTGTTCTTCAAGGGCACCAGAGGAAGGCGGCTGCACTCAGCTGCACATGCTCTAAATTGGCCCTTAGCCCTGGGAGCCGGACCTCCCAGAGGGGAGATGTTCTCAGGGCTCTGACACCTATGTTTGAAGACCTCTTTACACACATAGTATTGGGGCATGGTAGAAAGTTCTCAGCTCCTTGTATGAAAATTTAACAGATGGACTGGTGTTATTGGCAGAGGTCTATGTTTCAGTGGTGGAAATGAGCAGCATGGAGATTCATCCTCTGCTACTCAAAAGGGAAATTGGGTTCTTTAGTCTAGTGAAGGAGGACGAACCAGCAGGGAGACTGAGCTTCTATCAGTATTTTGTGTGCACAAGAGTGGAGTAAAATGCATTTGTGAAAGCCATAAAAGAGGAGGTTGCAGTGGGTAAAACAGAAGATGAAGAAGCCCTGGGTGGGTGGTGCAGAAGTGGAAAGACTTTGTCTTAGAGATATTATGAAACAAGACCTATTAAAGCTGTAGCTGGGACCCAAGTGAAAAGTCTGAGGAAGGGCCCAGTCATGGCTAATTACAGAAAAGCTGCTGAACCAAGTGACAGTGACAAGGTTGGTAGTGTTTTTCATTGCTGCTCAAGAAAGGTTCATAAGCCATTATGAAAAGCTACAAACCATAGCATGGTTTGCTACAAAATGGGTGTATACTTTTTAAACAATGATTGCCATGAACAGAATTTAATATCACTTCAATGCAGGCTGGCATTTTTCTGCTGTCTACATATGCAAAAACTATTTAGTTCCAAACATCACTGGTTTAAATTCAAAGAATGCAACAGAAACAACAGTCTGAGATCAATGGCTGTCATACTATGGAAAGTGATAAATACATTTCCCTTCCAAGAGACTGTTTCTAAATAATGTGTTATTATCTCTGTGGAAAATAGATGCAACTCATGGCTAGTCTGAAAATGCAATTGACTCCTGCACGAAGGACTGACATTAACTTGTTGGTGTTTACAAACTTAAAAGTTGTCTATGATATACTGCAGTGCTAAGAAATCAGATGCATTAACAGCTTGAGACACATGCAAATGGCACATTTCTCTTTATGATATGGTAGCGAACAAACACATTTTAAATAAGAATCTATACTAATTCGTTCTCTGGAGTAACTTGTTTTTACTAATAAAGTTACAATAATTTATGTCAGCCTGCATTCTCATTTATTTCTATGGTAGGCAATTTTAAAAAGTGCTATTCAATCAGAACATTATCATCTACTTCACTTTGCATTGGGGGAGATTAATACAATTTATTTAAGATTATAAAATCATTTAGGTTGGAAAAGACCTTTAAGATCATCGAGTCCAGCTGTAAACCTAAGACTGCCAAGGCCACCACTAAACCATGTCCCTAAGTGCTACAAAGTACACACCTTTTGAATATCTCCAGGGATGGTGACTGAACCACTTTCTTGATGATGAATTAAGTTTGTGCATTTATCTCAAGCCTATCTGTAAGAACCAGCCATGTATGACTGCTGCTGAAGGAAGCAAATGAGCTGACAAAATGGCAAGAATTTGGAGGAACTGTTGCAACAACATCTGGTTGTGAAAAAAAAAAAAATTATTTAAGGGAGGCTAAAGTTTGGAATTAGAGCTTTTTGTCTAGTGACCATGGATTCAAACACTTGGATTATCTCTTTTGTGGGGTTATAGTTTCAGAATGCCTTAGCTAAATCATTGGCTTTAAAAGATCTTGGCTTCATTAAAGAATGACCACATTTTCATAGAGTTTTTGAGATACAGTGTTGACCTTTTAACTTTCTCTCTGGCTTCACTCAGACATATAGCCAAAGGCTGTATTGGGAGTCTGATTCTTACTGAAGCTCTTGATATTAGGTGGATTTAGCTGCACAGCTATAAATCAAAGTCATAGTTGCTTCACTCGTCTTTTCTTATCATATACAGATTTTGGCTAATCATTTAATCTCAGTGGTTGTTTCTTTTGTTAACTTCAAAGGTATATTGCCGGGTTACAATAGTATTGCTGGTGGGGCTATTCACTGCTTCCTACACAAAAGAACAAGTTACTATTTGCTTGTGTCATTTACAGTTTGAATGCCTGATGCTTCAAGGAACATTATAAAAGACATAAACTAGAATGGTTCTGCCATAATACCGTTTCTTATTATCTGTACCTTCTTCCACATTTGTTATTACTAAAGAAATTTACTGTCTATGTGATCATCTTATTAGCATTCAGCAAATCCTCATGGATTTTGCCTGCCTGAAGTCATGACCTGAGCATTGCTACAACAATTGAGAAAAGAACACATAAAAATAGAGATAAGCAGCAGTTTTAGACAAATTCATGAGAGGCTGGTGAAGTTTAAAGTTATGAACAATTTAGAGAGGCTAAATGTCAGGACTTCCATTGTGTAATTAGTAATATTTTCATTCTGAAGGGAAAGAAGCTGTAATTCAAAGCATATAGTTTCAAATATGTGCATTGAATTAGTAAGATGAGCCAGAGGGCCTCTCTGAGGTAACAGAAAAAGCTATCTGCATATATTATGTTTCTGCTGCACAAAGTTCTTTTACTGTGTGAGTCATCAGCCACAGGGAGGTCGTAAGAAGATCTCTAGCAGGTTATTTCTTGAAAGGGTGGGCTGGAGAATTAGAGAAACATAAAACCTAATTAAATGTAGTTGATGCTATACTTAAGCATGCTCCAACATTCAACTAGACTTTACTGGATTGAAAACACTGTTATCTCAGAGATATGATGACATTTTCACCACCATATAATGCAGAGAGATTTATGCTCATTTTAAGTAAGTTAGTCTGGTTTTTGGAAGCAGTTGAAAGTCCTCCATTGTAAGGAACATTTTCTGTATCTTAGTTATCCTTGTGATTTATTTTCTCTAAATCTTCTGTAATTTATTTCCTCCTCTTCTTGAGGCTTAGCATGGATACAAAAAGCAGTAATGTTTTAACCTATGCAGTCTTGAGTTCCAAGCTGTATATGCATCATTTCTTACTGCTCTTCCTTACAGCCTCACAAAACATGTGCTCATGTTGATCTGACCATACAGTGCAGAACGTAGTCTTTTTGAGCCATAGTATATAGTCTCCTGTCTCATAAGTAAAACATCCCATATTCTCTTGGTGAGTATTGGCTGTTTATTTGATTGCTTACCTTTTTTTCCCCCCACTTACAGACAGTTTACCCAGGAGCCTGGTTTGACTTTTGTCAGTAATCTGTCCTTTTAATCACTTTCCAGCTGTCCAATCTCACCTGTAAATCTTATTAGTGATTTTATATCTTCTCCTAGGTTCAGAGTTTATACCTCAGAGTGAGGGAAGTAATTAATTATAAATGTAACTTCTGTATCCTGGTTTTGATGTGAAGATTCTATAGCTGTAATTTGAATTCTGTCAAAGTTTGGGGTTTTTTTGTTTTTGTTTTGTTTTGTTTATTTATTTGTTTGTTTTTTATAAAAATGTCACAAAACAATTTACTAAATTAACATTTTCTTTTTTTGGAGATATATTTGCACCCCAAACTGTAATGCCATTAAACAATCCAGTTAATGAAAATATCCATTGTTTGTACCTGCTTAGCTGCTGCTTAGCTTTGATTACATTGTCATCTTTAATTCCTCACTAATAGAGTCTTTTTCAGCCATTCTAGTCTCTTGGCCAAGACTGATGTCAGACTGATAGTCTCTAATAGGTGTGTTTAATATTGTCATAGCGTAAATTTTCTTCCATTATGTTGAATTTTGCCAGTGTTCCAAGAGTTACCAAATATCAGTGTTAGTGATCTGGAGCACTCACAGAATCACAGAATCACGGAATCACCCTCCCTTCAGATGTTTGTACACATTGATGAATTTCCCCCTCTGCTGAACCTTCTCTTCTCCAGGCTGAACAGTCCCAGCTCTCTCAGCCTTTCCTTGTAGGAGAGGTGCTCCAGTCCCTTAACCCTCTTTGTGGCCCTTTGCTTGACTCTCTCCAGTAGCTCCATATCTGTCCTGTACTGGGGAGCCCAGAAGTGGACATAGTACTGCAGGTGTGGGCTCACCGGTGCAGAGTAGAGGGGAAAGATCACCTCCCTTGTCCTGCTGGCAACGCTCCTTCTAATGTAGCACAGGATACTGCTGGCCTTCTTTACCACAAGGGCATGTTGCTGGCTCATGTTCAACTTGGTGCTCACCAGGACCCACAGGTCTTTTTCTGTAAAGCAGCTTCCCTCTCCAGCATCCCTGGAACTCACAGAATTCTTAGCCAGGTCATTAGCCATACATGGGGAAAACCCCCTAACTTTACTAACTACTGTTGACTATTTTTCTGGGTTACTTATTGATGGAATTAAAAGTATTTCATTATCATTGAAAATATACTTATATTTAAGTGTAAGTGATTTGGATAGACTTAGTAATAGCAATAACTAAAACATACGGTGCCCACAAATTATTTGATTTTTTTTTCTGGATGGACACATCTGAAGAATAGTAATGACAATCTGCTTAGAAGCCCAGGAAATCTGAGAGATCAACTAACAATGATAAAAAACAAGTCTAAGAATTTTACTCCTCTGATGCAATGTAGCTGTCTTCAACAAAGTTAAAGCGTATTCCTGTGCTATGTGTGGAGTGATCTCCCCAATGTTTTTATAATAAACCAGGCAAGTGTGAGAGGAGGAGTAGCAGCTAATAACTAACTGCTGGAGCTGCCATATCTCACATGGCCTGAGTTTTCACATTTCACTCATGTATCTCTATCAGCTTTACTGGGAACTTTCACTTATGTGAAAGGACAATTAGATGTATCGTTATTCAAATCTCTTTCAAACCTTGTAACATAATTATCAAAGGGAAAACTGGGATTCTCCATTTAAGAGTAATTGCTACAATAGATTCAATTATGTTTTGCAAGGCAGAACTTATCTTACAAAAATCCTGAACTTGCCCTCTAGCTTCACTTTGGTGTCAATAGGAAGAATCAAAACTATGCTATGTACCTCTACTTGGTGTTACATTTAACACCCAGATAGTGTCAAATCCAAACCATCCATTTTCTTTGATTATACTGTCATGTACAATCTCATGTGTTGTTTATCTTATTTTTGCTGAACATACTTATGTTTATTTATCGTACCTAGAGACTTTAATTCTAGCCCTGACATTATTGTGCTGTGTGCTGTACAAAGACACAATAAAAGCCTTTGTCTCACAGGGACTGCTATCTAACTACATACAACAGACAAACTGCTCATAAGGGAATGAAAGGCATGTAGTGTGAGTTATCCAAAGTCATACAGAAGATTTATGTGAGAGCTTGGAACAGAATTCAAGTTTGCAATGTCCCTGTTTTGTTCTCTATCTTCTGGATCCATATGCCTCTCAACACAGGTCAAAAACTGGGAAGAGATTATTTTTTTCACAGTGATCTCAGTGGATGTTTCTTTGTATCAAAGGCATGAGTTTTACATAATTCAATTTATCAAGCGGAGACAGAATATCTATTACTTTTTCTTTCAACTTAATAGTGGAAATGGACTAAAATTCTTCAATAGGCTCAGGATCTTTAAGTCTCATATCCAAATTAACCAGCAGAATCCTGGTTGCTTAGGATGTTATTGTTTTGTGTTGCTCTGTAAAGTGCAACTGTTTTTATATTCATCACTCACATAACATCACTCACTGATAGGAAACCCATGATCTTTTTATTTCATAATGTTGTTCCTTTTGCTATGTACCCAGTTAAAATATATCTTCACGTTCCTTTGATTTAACACTCTTTATGATCATTATATCAAGTCTCCTATCAAACAAGGCAAAGTTCTAAGCAAATATTGCATCTCATTTCAGTAGATTTACTTCAACTGCTTGTTCTTATACACGAAAAAAATACATTGTAGAATCAAAGTCTCTGTGTTAATCTTCTGGAAAACCATTACTGAGAGAAATTTATTTGTGTTCACTTGAAGCTTATACCAGTTATTTTTAACCTGACATCAGGAGCAGAATAATATCTTTTGCTTTTGAATGTCTGCATTACTAACATGGAACTTGCCATAATTATTTCAACTAATTCATTGCTAAGACTGAAAAGCCTGTTTTCCTGAGTTAAATTCTAATCTGCCTTATGTATTTTCCTCTTCTTTGAGGAGGAAGAAACAGAAGAAAATAAATGGCTTTCTCTGACTTTGGTATTGCAGTCATTTTTACACATCGGTCTTTTAAATAGTACAGGAACTACTCAAATAAAATTTCATTGTCTTCAGTATGACTAATATGCATAAACCCAAGCCTGAGTGTAATGTTTATAGTATCTAGGTCACAAGTTTCAAAGCTGCTATTGATGAACAAGAAATGGAGGTATGCAGACAGTCACTGATTGTCTTTTTTTTTTTTTCCTCAGTTCTTTCAGTGCTTTGACTAATTTGGCTTCCCATTTAAAAAGTAGAGATCATAAATCAGGAAAATACCTGCATATGGTACCTGCTTTTAGCATATGATTCAAACCTATTGACTTCAGTTGTTCCACTAGAACTAAAATGCAGACTCTGAAGTCTGGCATAGTCTCTGGTCTAATCTTGTTTACTTGCATAAAGTCATGTTTCTTTAAACGCAGTGGGAAACTCACATCTGTCGTACCCTGACCTCTACAAGTTGTGTCTATGCCCTCAATTAGTCATGCCTGTAATTCTCTTTGGATCCCAAACCATACCTGTCCTCCTCCCCCCTCTTACCAGAATTTTCCAGGACAACTTACATAAATCAACTGCTTGCACTTAGTGAAAAACCTAGGTGTGAACTGGATTCTGTCTGTGACTGAACACATCACTTAGTTTCACTGTATTCTGTATTCCCTATATATAGCATAAGGATACATTATATACCATTTCTCTTTTGGGGGCTTGCTTAACCAATTCTGCATAGTAGATCTCATTGAAAATCTACCAATATTTGGAGAACTAGCAATATCAATGATGTTAGCACAGAAAGATGCGCAGGTTTCTTTTAAATGTAGAAGAAAATAATTTGTGCATGTCCCTCTAACCTCACGCTCTTCTTGATGAGGAAGATATGAGTCCTGGTGTTTGTCACAACAGCTTATATATGAAAAAACTGTAGGAAAAAGCCCACATTAAAAGTCTTTAGAGAAGGGACTGGAGCTCAGGTCTCCCTCCTTTGATTAATTCTTCTAATCCTAAGCACTCATTTGCAAAGCCACATCCACTGTGTTTTCCAAGTGGTTCTTGAATTAGTTTTAAAAACCAGTGCAGTTTCACTAGCGGCTCTTGGTGCTCTCCACTGCAGAAATCCGCATAGCTTCATAGCCGGTGTGCTTTGGAGAAGAGCTGCCAGACAGCCAGAAAATAATTTAGCTCTTGCTACTAAGCTACTATAAAATCTGACTTATTTTGCTGCTGTGTTCAGGACACCTATTTCTGCACAAATGATCTAACAGTACTTAAGTCCAGAAGCAAGGTCATGGCTCACAGCCATGTGCTTGGAGGCACTATCACGTACCTTAGATTTAGGTGCGCAAATAATGCAGAAATAACTTTTTCATGGCCTGAAGTTTCAGGCTGTAAGACTGCAAATATCAGTTCACCCGGAGCTAGTATTTCTCCATAATACTGCCTTGAACTGCCCTGTACACAGTATAAATATATCCTAGTTAGATGCTGTAGTATTCAGGATGACAGCACTTAAGTCTGATGGCCGCACTTTGTTCTGCTCTGAATTTTGGCTGTCAGACAACTTTAAGAGTGCATGCTTCTTACAGCATGATCTGGAAAAGGAATTAAAGGTTAAATGTGGTTTGAAAGGATAGTAGTTCTCCAGAAGTAGCAATTCAGTGCCTACACAGGACAGCTATACGGAATAGTAGGTTATATCTAAGTATAAGGGTTGGAGTTTAGAACAGTGGACACTGAAGAATTTATGATTATGACTGAATGCTGCAAAACATAAAGATGCTGAAGCCAGCAAGACAATTGCTTCCTGATTAATTCTGAGGATAAGGTTAAGGCTAGTCACTAAATCCTGCAAGATACATAGGAAAGCAATGAGAAGTCGTGCTGTAACTGCTGTGACCTAGGTGACTAAGTTTAGGATCGGTGACAGAATGGGTAAGTTTGCTACTGATAGCATGGCAAGGTACAAAACAAAGCTATGTTTAGAGTTGGGTCTTATGTTTAGAGTTCAGTTATGGATGGAAGTAGGAATGAGTGAAGTTCTAGGCTGATTGACAGGTCATGCAAAATACCCATCAGTAGGATAAGGACTAGTAAAACACAGCCAACGGTTTTTATGTTCAGTTGCAGAGTGAATATATTACTGAACCAGCATATAGACTTAGTTGCAGTGTAGGGTTTAAGTTGGTATTCATGACAGCAAGAGTCAAAAGGATTGGTCTTGTGATGGATTCTCCAAAACACTCAAGTGCTGTGATGAGGCTGAGTAGGTTGTAGAATAAGCAAATAATGGTTCTCTCTATGGGAGCACAAGTATATGCATCCATGAAAACTGAGGTCTAAATGAACCCAGTCCTAACTTTAACAAATCATGAACCACATCCCTGTACTGCTACATCCTGCCTCGCAAATACTGCAAGATGCAGCAACAGTTTTGCCCTTTACTGCCTTTTACTCAAATTCTAGCTGCTAACCTAATGTCCAGCTGTAGCCTAGTGGGTATTCAGGCCTCATCTTTGTTCACCTTTGTTCACCTAATCATAAATTGAATCTTTATCATCTTTCTACTAATCCCAAGTCTAGTCCAAACTTGATTTGAATGGGAGCTCAGCAGTACTTCAGAAATAGCAACAAGGTATTTGGCCATACAGGTTGCCATGTTCATCTGAGCCATTCTTAGGACGGTGAATGCAGATGCCATTAGGTATTGCAAAAAGGACTAAACCCTTTGGGTTTTTTTCAGGGCATCCTACAAAGTGAAGACTAGCTATGAATTACTGCTGGTAGCATATGATGATGCTAGTACCATTCCTCATGTTAGCCTTTTTCTGTTGCAGGATCCAAATTAAAATCCTAACATTGCCTACTGAGAACTTTCTAGTTGGGAACTAACCTTAAATCATTTGATAACACTCTCCAGCTATTGTTGGCCTTTCAGGAAGCAGAACTAAAGCAAGCTCCTTATCCTGTTCTGTTTTGAATCCTTATGTTAACCCTAATATTATTCGTTGCAGTTCTATGCCTAGGCATGAATTTAGCCAAAATGTGGTGAACTGTAACAGCCTGCAGCTAATCAGAAGCTATTTGTTCATGTCACATAATTTTTCCTCCTGTTCCTAAAGGCCAGCAATAAACCAGACTCCTAATCCTGTGTAGTTTTGAACCTTGGCACCACCTTAGCCATAATCTAGCAAATGGCATCAGTGCAATTGCTGATTTTAAATTGCATGCCAAAGCTATTACCAGCCAGAATCCTAGACTGTGAATCTCACATAATCCAGCAATTCAATTTATGAATATGGGTGATAGTACTGTAAAGGTAGGACAAGCTGTGTTAGGTTCTACTGAGATAAGCCCAGACATCAGAAAACATTGAATGACATCCTTCATCATTTATTTAATATGGGAATCCATAAGGCAATGGTAATCTTGGTTCAACTATTCAGCTGTCCATTTCACTGGATAGTATTTCTAGAGAGTGAAGAAACATAATTTTTTGTAATAATGTTAAATATTTTTATATAGTTTATTTTCTTGTTTCTTTTTTTGTAAATATGTGAAAACTATATATATACAGGAAAACCACAAAATAAGCAATAACTTCTTAAGAATGGAGTAACAGTTAGTAATTTGTAGATCTGTTTCAGCACCTGGTCAAACCTAAGTATTTCCTTCATTCTGTGCACCCAAGTACTCCCAAATTTTGGGGGTCTAAATTCGATGCTGATAGAACTAGAAGAAAACATTTGGCTAAAGTGACTACAATTCTAAAAGATCAACCGTCTCATCTGCTGTAACTGACTGCTAAAAAGGGAAGTTGCCACAAAATGGGCTGTCCGTGTTGAAACTCATGAGAACAAGAAACATGACAGCTGAAAAGATTATAATAAAAAAGGTGCAATAGATAGGTCTGGGCCAAATGTATTATGAATTTATTGCAAAGGAAGAAGGGACAAAATTTAAAATGTGAAAATACTAAGTATTTAACTCATGCAAACTCCTGTAATCCTCAGAAAATGTACTTATATCCAACTGATTAAATATTTAAATAAAACCAATTTAAAATCTTGGTTAATATTACAGAAAAGTGATGCAACCTATTTATTTACATCAGAACAAATCTAATCAACAAAATGCAGGTTACAGACAGCTAGGAGTTCACATTTCTTTTCCAGTTTGTAATTTGTTTTATTTAGCTTTTTATTGGTCAGCTCGCCCATGAACAGTGTATTTCCCACACACTAGACTATTCAGTTCTTGAGCCTTATCTCTTGTAATGTTTCTCACACATGCTCCAGCTTGACAAGCTTGGGGAATCTTGGCCAGACATGAAATTATGTTTTTATTTGCATTTGAATGAAATGAAAATCTGTAAAAGTTTTGCTTTTATTTTTATACTCCACTGATAGTGGGTTTATGCATTTATAAAGAAATTCCACAGTATAAGTCCAATACTCTGCTGTTGCATGAGTGAAGTCTCATTTCTTACATGAAATACATACATGGCACAATTTTGCCTGTAACTACAAATAAAGTAGCTTAGTTAGGAAACCAATATCAGTCAGGATACTGTGTATGCCATTTGTGTCAGGAAGAATAGTTAGCCTGGACAAAGCACCTCAGTAATGGGATGTTACTGCATTTGGAATGTAAAACTTAAATCAGCACTTCAAAAGTAAGAGAATATGGCATCACCATTTTCACTGCTATTTCTAAATTTGTCTGACCAGTGCTGTTATCAATTGAAAGAGTAAACCAAACACTAGGAATTTTTAGTAATGTGCCCCTGACATTGTTTACATTCGTGGTGTGCTAGCATCTCTAATGCTGTAAAGTGTTCCCCTCTTTCCCTCATCTCAGAAAGGATGCAATAGCAGAGATCTGAAGAAGGGCAACAAGAAATAACAACATATGGAAGAGCTACATATTGGAAATGACTAAATAATACAACTGTAAAATCGTGAGCAGCAGGGAAACATTACGTAAGAATGTATCAAGTGTATAAAAACTAAGGACATGAAAAGAAACATACAGGAATCTGTTTCCAAACACAAAAGGTGACCTTTTGTGCACCTTCTGAGCTGTTGAGTCAGAGGTTATTTTTGTGCTAAAAGTCTATGTGGATTTATAGGAGGATTGGCCAAGTACATGGTTGAGGAATCTATTAACAGTTAACTACAAACATAAATGTAGTCCCTGAGCTGAAAGTGTCTGGAGGGTGGATAAGCACTGTGGAGAAGTAGCATATTGGCTTCCCTTGTTCTTCTGCTGTTCCTGAGACATCTGCTCTTGGTCTCTGATGGAGTTAGTCCCAGGTTTGGTCTGACTTTAGGTAGTTATGTTATTCACATAAGTACCTACTCAGAAAATACCTACTAGTAGTACTCAAATCTAATATTTGTTAGCAAGTCCATGGAGCTGTTGAATTTGTGACTTTTTTGAATGCAGTTAGAAAACCCCACAGAAGTGGTTAACTGGACCAAATACAGGGTGGCTCTCCAGGACTGTATTAATGGAATGTTAATTACTTGCACTTCCTGAGGAAAATTCATGGAAACTTTGAGGCTAGTCTGTAGAAATATGCTTTAACTACCTGAAGTAATTTGAAGGTATCATAAGCTTGTGGCAGATGGCGAGTTAGGGAGAAGAAATGTTCTTATTTATTTTTGTTCACTGGTAGGCTTTTATGTAGCTCTATCAATTTAGCAACAGTGTGAGTCATACAAAAATTAATGAACATAACCTGTCAACAACCTTCTGAGGCAAATGAATACTACCATGTGATATCAGCAGATCTCTGAGGTACAGCTTCACCCTCCAGCTACAGGCATAGATAGGTTAACAACTAGAAGCATGGGTTCATGTTCACAGAGAAAAGGGTGTAGGTCATAGTGCTTTTCTGTGGACCTTGCAGGTGAGGTTGGCTTCCCTCAGCTGCACAAACCTGAAACTGAAAAAAAAATTATCTTAGCTTCAAGGTGATCTGTACCATGAGCAGTTCAGATACTGAACTTCTGCACAGCAGAAGGCTATAGTCAGAGATTTGTTTCTTTTTTATTATTATGTGTATTTTTTATCACTGTCCTGTTACTGGCTTTTAATCAGCATTTCTCTCGCTGCCCTTTATCACGGGAAGATGATCGTTTTAAATCCCCTTCCACAGACTCAGAATTAACCGAAATCTACGTGCCTACATGGCAGAAGAGTCTATAATGGCAGACCTCTAACGAAAGCGCCCAGCCGCAACCCTTCAGTGTACAACCGGAGGGGTTAGGTTACCCGGTGCTGGGCGACCGCCGCCTCCTCCGCTTCAACTCGGAGGAAGGACGCGGCGCCTGACACTGTCACGTCTCCGGCGCGAGNAACGGCTGACGGCCAACGGTCAACGGCTAACGGCCATCAGACCTCCGGACCCCAGCGTCCCCCGCCATCTCCCTCCACTAGCGCTGAGGGGAGGGCTGCGTGCTTTCTGTGTTCTTCCCGTTCTAGTCATTCACTCACTCACTCACTCGTACTATTAGAGGTTAAAGGATGGACGAAATGAGGGCTAGGGAGACGGATGACTACAGGAGTGTTTCTTCTAGCACGGGACAGGGCATGAGGTAAATAGGCAACTTAAGGAGGGTATAGCCTTCTTTCACTGTTAATACACGTAGGAACCATGACAAGGAGCAGAACAAGAGGCAGGTGTGATCTGAATGCAGCGATGGAAAGGAGGGCTGTGGAGCCACCTGACCTCTGCTGATGCTGCATGAGACTGTGCAAAGTGGGCTGTGTTTTGCAGAGGATGTGGTTGCTTTAGTACTTTCTACTAAATACTTGCCTTGTTAGAAGCCCTGTATATGATAACCATAAATAGAGGCAGCGTGTTGATGTCCAGAGGGGAAACTTTATGACACAAATGTTCATAAAGGTGAAAACTTGGTTCAGAATTTTGTTTTGTCTTCCAGAGAACTATGTAGAGAAGGGAAAGTACACGTTAAAAATATTGGCAAATCTTGGTTAAAAATATAAAAGATTAATATACAATTTGACACAAATCACTTTGGGAAAGCAGAATATCAGTATATTACAAATTAATTGCTACATATTTTTTTTTAATTGTATCTTCTTTCTCTACAATAGCATAAAAATGTCCTTACCACATGAAGTGAAACAACAGTAACCATAAAGTCAATGTGCAGCCTTTGGATGAATAGAAAGACTGTCAAGAGTATTGGAATATGTAAGTAGATTCTAATGTAAGAGCTTACCTGTTATTTAATGCTAAAATGTAAAAAGGCATGACTGCCAATTACAATTTTGACAGGAAAGTTTCTTAAAAAGCAAAAGCAAACCTAGAGCTGATTTAATTAGAGTTATTATCTCATACATCAAAGTGGCCATACGTACAGTGCCCCCAGGACCTGAACACAGCATAAAAATGGCTGGTAAGTACGTACCTTTGAGCATTGAAGTCTTTTTGGTCCATGTATCCAGATTGTGCACAAAGTACAAAATCAAACAACTAAACAAAAGTTTAGAAGTGAAACATTCTGTAATTTTAGACATGACTGATATGAAAATGCAGACTTTGACCTGTCAGGGAGGGAAAAAATTATGTGTGTTTATACTAGGCATAAATTATGGTATATAGAGTTATGGTTCACTGAGTGTACAAAAGCCATTTTTTAATTCACTCATTATTTTTGTGGTATAAGCAAAGTATAAATCAAGTTTGATGTGAAAACAAAACAAAACAAAACAAAACACAACACAACCCTGGAAAGTATTCATTGCAGGGCCACTTTCCATTTACCTAAAAAGAAAAGAAGAATGGGAAAGAAAAATGTGAGCAGAGAGAGATTAAGATAGACACTACAAGTAACAGTTGTCCTGCGTAACATATTTAAATGTATTGGTAAATTAAGCTGGCTAAAATTTGAAGGGGACTTGTTCTTCAAGAATTTACCATTCAGAGATTAATTTCTGACATAAGTGCATGTTCATGTTTGTTAGAGAAAGAGGACTTGAATGTAGAACAGAAATTATTACTGTAATTTTTCCCAACAACTCCTTTTAAAATGTTAATAATGAATCATTTAAGAAGTGGGACTGGTTTATGTTAGTGTACTCTTAAAACCTTTTTCTTCTACATCAGCTAAATAATAAACTTTTCTGGTGTTTGGTAGAGCCAGGTCAAGAACTGAATGGAAATAGATTTTAATTTTCCCATTGACCCTTCAGGTTTGTCACCATCAGAAAGTGAAATATATCCGCAGGGCATCATAGAGGATTTTTTTTTTTTCGTTATCTATACTGTACCTTTTTTGTTAGTATACTGCACTACTCTTAAGGTCTGTTTTTATCACTTGAAAGAGGCACACTCCTTGGGCCTGGATGATTGGAACATATGTTGAAGAAGGGTGTGGCTCCCTTTCCAGCTGCACATCTAGACTTTTTTTTTCAGTGGCAATAAAAATGCATAAAGGAAAAAGGAGGGAATTAAATGGTGTGTTCTTTGAGCTTAATCTCATAAGGAATCTGTAATTGTGACAGACAGTAGCTGTGGCTTTCAGCAGAGTCAGGATACAGGAGGTGCTCTGGTTCTGCAGATGGGGCACAGTGCCAGATTGCTAGAAGGATGCTATCTGAGTATCAGAAGCTCGGAGAGCAGATACTCCACCAAATGCAAATAAATTTACCTGTCATGATCCATTATTTTGATGTGTGAAACAATCTCTCAGCTTTTATCTGCTTTTCTATTCTCTTTCCTCTCTCATTTTTCTTCTTTTGCCACTTCACCTATTTCTGCTTTCTATTTTCTGTCCTTCTATTTTCTGTCTTTTTTTTCTCTGTATGCCTGATGTCCCACATCACCTTGTCCTCAGCGTGTGAGGAATGAGAATTACTTCTGTCCAACATTTACACTCTTCCCTGGTTTAGCGTGGATAATCACTACTATTGCTCATGTTTAATCTAGACATCCTTACATTAACTGGGGGGGTTCATTAACTATCAGAGTAACTGTTCTCCCTGTAATGCCTTAAACTAAACTCCCTTCCCTGGTGCATAGAATCAAAGCATGATATAATAGCAATAAAGTCTCCTCTCAGCCTCCTTTTCTCCAGGATAAACAAACCCCATAAGACTTGTGCTCTAGACCCTTGACCAGCTTCGTTGCTCTTCTTTGGACACAATCCAGCACCTCAATGTCTTGTAGCAAGGTGCCAAAAACTGAACACAGTACTCGAGGTATGGCCTCGCCAGCGCTGTGTACAGGGGAACAATCACTTCCCTGGTACTGCTGGCCACACTATTTCTGATACAAGCCAGAATGCTGTTGGCCTTCTTGGCCACCTGGGCACACCACCAGCTCATTTTCAGCTGACTGTCAACCAATACCCCCAGGTCCTTTTCCACTGGGCAGCTTTCCAGCCACTCCTCCCTGAGCCTGTAGCATTGCATGGGGTTGTTGTGACCTAAGTGCAGGACTTGGTGCTGAGCCTAGTTGAACCTCATACAATTGGCCTTGGCTCTTTGACCCAGCCTGTCCAGACCCCTCTGTAGAGCCTTTCTACCCTCAAGCAGATCAACACTCCTGCCCAACTTGGTGTCATCCACAAACTGACTGAAAGTGCACTCGATCCCCTTGTCCAGATGACTGATAAAGATATTGAACAGTACTGGCCCCAGTACTGAGCCCTGGTGAATACCACTTGTGACCGGCCACCAACTGGATTTAACTCTATTCACCACAACTCTTTGGGCCCAGCCTTCCAACCAGTTTTTTACCCAGTGACGAATATGCCCCTCCAAGCCATGAGCAGCTGGTTTCTCCAGGAGAATGCTATAGGAAATGGTGTCAAAGGCTTTACTAAAGTCTAGGTAGACAACATCCACAGCCATTAAGTGGGTCACTTTGTCATAGAAAGAGGTCAGGTCAGTCAAGCAGGACCTGTCTTTCATAAGCCCATGCTGACTGGGCCTGATTACCTGGTTGTCCTGTACATGCTGCGTGACAGCACTCCAGATGATCTGCTTCCTGGACTCCTTTGCCTTTCAGGGCTGCCTCCCAAGGGACTCTGCCAACCAGTCTGCTAAAGAGGCCAAAGTCTACCCTTCAGAAGTCCATGGTAGCAGTTCTGCTGACCCCCTTCCTTACTTCTCCGAAAATCAAGAACTATAATTTCACGTTCGATATGTCCAAGACTGCCTCCAACCATCACATCACCCACAAGTTCTTCTCTGTTTGCAAACAACAGGTCCAGTCTTCCCTAGTTGGCTCGCTCAGCAGCTGTGTCAGGAAATTACCTTCCACAGACTCCAGGAAACTCCTATACTGTTTCCTCTTTGCTGTATTGTATTTCCAGCAGACATCTGGTACATTTAAATCCCCAGGAGAATAAGGGCTAGTGACTGTGAAACTTTCTCCATCTGCTTATAGAATATTTTGTCTGCCTCTTCATCCTGGCTGGGTGGTCTACAACAGACTCCCACCATGATATCTGCCTTGTTGGCCTTCCCCCTGATTCTTACCCATAAACACTCAACCCTATCATCATCATCATCATCATCATCATCATCATCATCATCATCATCATCATCATCATCATCATCATCAAGTTCTAGACAGTCAAAACACTCCCTAACATACAGGTCTACCCCATCACCTCTCCTTCCTTGCTGTTCCCTTCTGAAGAGTTTATAGCCATCCATTGCAGCACCACAGTTGTGCGAGTCATCCCACCATGTTTCCATGATGGCAACTATATCATAGTTTTCCTGCTGCACAGTGGCTTCCACCTCCTCCTGTTTGTTGCCCATTCTGTGTGCATTGGTGTAGATGCACTTCAGTTTGCCTATTGATCCCACCACCTTTTTGGGGAGAGAAGCCCTAATTCCTACGTGACCATTCTCAGGTGCTTCCATGGTTTCTAACACATCAATAACCTTTGTGTCTTTGCTGCCACATGGATCTATATCCTCTACCTCCACCAAGACCAGCAGACTGATGGACCTCCCTAACACACCATCATTAACGTCTTCATGTTACATTGGCATGCTTTGTCTTGCCACAAGAGGACAAGCTCCACAAAAGTGATACCACACCTAATTTGGGACACTTTAAGCAATGTTTGCACATGTGTGGTGCCTCACAGTATTTAAAGAAATCAGTCACACAACCAACCTTGCTCTGGCAGATACTGCTTGGCATAAGGCTGAGTTAGTGCTTTCGCTACCTTGCTTTTCAGTTCTTTTCCTCACAGTCATGAAAGTAAGGTTTCAAAGAATGAAAAAAGAGCGATTTATTTTCTTACATATATTTTTTTAAGAGCTTAATAAGATTCTAAGGAGATGCTAATAAAGTGCAGTTTAAAGAGTACTATATGAGAACTGCAGTATAATGCTCAGTGAGCTATGCATATTGCTTATCAATAAATAGTTTCAAGTGAGTCATTAAGCCTCCAAATTTGTGCCAATTTTTCTTCTAGAATATTTAAAAATAGTGGTTCAGTAAAGACATCCCTTCAGTGTAGAGAACCTCTAGGCTGCTTAATGCATTTGAACTTAGTTTTGTCCACCTTGCATTTATGGCACAGTAAAAAATGTATCTCACTTTCAGGACAATGTTCGGCATAGTTTAGACTGTTGTGAGATTGCTTAAGTTACACTGGGACAAAAGCAGCACAAACCTATTTGTGAGAGAGAGAGAGAGAGTAGTTACAGCTACTTCCCTTTTGCTATATTTTTACTTGAGCCTAGTGCTTATGGGGTGAAAGAATTAAATGTGTCGGTCAACTTCATACAGCTACAATCCTGTTTTATTTCCATGTTATTACAGCAAAGGCTAATTTAGTCCAGGGAGTACATGGAAGAAAAAAAATAGAGAGGTCAGAAAAAAAGGGCATTGATAGTGATCTTGTTTCCTTAAGAATGGGCTCTGAACTTGCTCCATCTTCTTAAATGCTATTAGACAGCAATATAAAAATAAGCAAAATTTACATATTAGTATGATATGAGTATGAAATGTGCATGACCTTTGCTTAAAAGAAAAAGTTAATTGCATCTCTGGAAAACTAGACATTTTTAACTGTCCAGAATATAATAAGTTATGAAATTAAGGGGAGGGTGAAGAAGCCTCTAATTGTACAACAGTGTAGCACACTAATAGATCAAAGTCTTTCTACAGAACAGTTCAATATTAATGCCATTTGCCTACAAATGAAAACGAAAGATGATTGGAAAATCAATCATGACATTGATTTTCACCATTAAAAAGCTCTGGAAAATAGGAATATTGAATGAGATCATCATTTAAATAATCATTTGATTCCACTTGTTTCTCAGGAGCATGCAGTTTTGTAGTCTAGCTTGGGCCCTCCTTCCCTGGCTCAGTGAGTGATTCTATTTCTTTTTTCTGTAGAGGACCTCTGTAGGCAAAACTCTTCAATACATGCTTTAACAAATGTTTGTTTTTAAGCATGTGAGTTGGTGATACCAGGACGTGCCTCAAATTAAGCATGTCTTTTAACTGCTTTGCTGTCTGTATCCTAAATATTTATTCCCTAATGAGAACACATATTAAGTACAGTGGCTGCTTGATACCAGATGACTGAGATGATGACTTCTGAATTCTACTCCTGCCTCTGTCACTGATAAGAATTTTAGTCCTATAGTGAGTGGAGTCTTAACACAAAAGTGTTGAATTCAAGGCAATCTGCTCAGCTATCACAAGCCTCAATAATTTGTATTTGGTATGAAATAAGAGGTTTCTAATCAGAGATTAAATGGAAAAAAAAAAAAAGGCATATTGGATTAGTTTACTAGAAGGCAGACAGAAGAATAGGTGTTATCCTGTGTCTCCTATTCTTAAGTTTCTGAATCCTTTTCCTAGGTCAACAATGTAAAAGGTGGGAGGAAGAGACTTGGCTAAATTAGAAGAGGAAAGATGGATCTTATATTCACAAGAAATGTAAAGCTTTGCCTTCAGACACAAGTTCTCCCACTGAAATTGATATGGCATGCTTAACGCAACACAGGCAAATGCACTTCCTTTCTTATGAGTTCCTCCCCACTGTGGTCACAGTGTTGGCAGAACTGAGTGCTTATGCTACTAGTGCTTCTTGCTTTTAGAAAAGGATTGATCTGCACTAGTAGAAGCATATTTACACGGGAGACCTGCATCCTTGCTAAGGTCTATGCTTCTATATGTCTATTAACAAGCATAACTACAGAAATAATCACATATCAAAATATATAGACCTGGCTTTATTAAGTTCTTTCTCCATATATCTTTATTAGAGATGAAAAAAAATCTACCAATCATTATACTTTGATAGGCATGTTAATAGGCATATTAGTATTGGAGATTTCTGCAAACTCTTGACAACTCTTGAGCAAAACCCTTGTTTGAAATGGTTTATTTGGGATTTATTATTTTTGCCCAGTTAGTGTATTTTAGGGTACTTTTGTTTATTTGTTGACAGTGGAAGATGACATGAATATATCACTTCTAATGGAACTTTAGTTTTCTTAACTGTAACAGTAAGGTCTTTGGAATGGAAAACTCCTAACAGGGAGAAGTGCTTTTCTTCATCTAACTTTAAGACAAATTATATAGCGATATTAATATGGTTTTCCCTTGTCTTTGATCTCCCTGAGATTGTTAACTTTGTTCTTAATTGAGCAAGCTACTGGTTTTTGCCATCCCTTTTCAGCTTTTTATTGAAAAATGAGAGTGGCACAAGTGATGAAGAAACAAAATTCTCCATGGCCAATAAGGTCAACATTTTCCTAACTTTTACAGAAAGGCATTCAAATGACTGGCTTTTTCAGAACCTAAGGAAAAATTACTACAAATCTTACTGGAGTGCATTATGTCTGAAGGGAGCTGAAGCTTTCCCTGTGGTGCTTCATAAAGGTATTTTATAGTATAAGACTGAATGCTGAATTAGAGTCCAGTGAAGTTCATCTTTATTCTTTAAGCAAGAAATGAAGTCCTCTCTCCATATTAGTAAAAATTAGTTCTAAAATGTACTGGTATTAACATTCCTGTGGCATGCTAGATCTAAAGAATTTAAACAGTTTATACCAGTGAAACTTTCATATTGAGCAAGTAGCTGTAATTATAATAAATAGTAGTATAATTATTACCGTGTGAAAACAACTGTTTTTGAAAACCAGAGCCATTCTTTGCTTAATGTTGCACACGTCACAGAGCAGTCATACTGACAAAATCTGACTTATAGTATCTCTGAGCATTTATTTCTCTCTTCTGAATTAATGTAATTTTACTCCTGCAAGTTCCTTTCTTAAAAGAAACACACTTAAATATATCTTTCCATGTTTTTAATTAGACCAATCATTTATTAATATCTTTCTACATATGGAATGACAAGAGATGGTAATTGATAGAAATTTTTATGACTTCAGTAAGTAGTTCTAAATGCCTGTATTTACATGTTTTTGGTATCAATTTATCTTATGAGCCATCTAACATGGAAAAACATGTTTAATAAGCTTACTTTTTGTGCAGCTTCTTTCAGTTCTTGTTATTACTATTTGTAATGCACAACACAAGAAGAAATATAAGCATGTATGCACACAGTCTTTTCTCTTCAGCACCACTATCTTTACATTCAGATTTCTTAGCTTTTTTTTTTTTTCCTTTTCTTTTTCTGGTACTAGAAAAAGTTATAATTCTTGTTTGGCTATTTTTCACATGGAAAAAAAAAAAATCTTTCCTGTTACCTGTTGTTGCAAAATATATCATGAATTCTTCCCAAAAGTGAAGAAAAATAGACAAATAAACTTTTCATCACAACCATCTGTAAGAAATTGCATATAAAATCTGGCAGTAGATTACAGACAAAAGAACAGGAGAGAGCAGGATATTTGAAACAAAGAGCTCTGTCTAAGAAGAATGCTTTCTGCGTTGCTAAGATTTGGGAGTGACACTACAGAAGCTATAATGTCAGAGCATGCACATATGGTACATGCCATGTTGAAGAGAATGTGAATTATGTTGCAGCTACCGTGGACCTGAAGGATATAATACTGATTATTTTATATTTAAGCAATTGAGCCACAGTCTATCTGAGTGATAAAGTATATGACTAAATGGGGGGTTCAGCCATAAGCTAGGGAGGAGGAAAAAAAAGACGTATTGTGCAGCTGTAGTGTTTCAAACAGGTCTCATAATACAGGAACATGTGCTGTACTGGGCAGGGCTTATAAGAATGAAAGAAGCACCTGTTCCTGCTGGTAAATTCATGCTTAGACTATATTCAATGCAAAATAGCAGGAAGATTACAGATGGCAAATTATGTATTTTATGTGAAATGAGCTAGGGACAGCACTGTTGTATCTATAGATGGGAGGAGCCTGATTTGTGTGACGTGCCAATGCAGTACTAGTCTGTTTGGAGAACATTTCTCAGCATGAAACAGCAGCTGAACAGCTGTGCAAGAGCAGTGCAGCTTAATAGGTGGAATTTTTTAAGAGACCAAATGGAACTGATTGAGCTGCAGGTTACTCTGGTAGACATATGGCATACCTTGTGGAAGTATGCCTGTGCCTAACGTGGTGTCATTGGACATGTTTTCAGGCTAAAAAGATTATTCTTAAAGTAGCTATCTCCTCATTCTATAATGACTGCTGAGAAATCAGTATTCTACTATTGTCAGCTGCAGCTCTTTATGCCTGAGCTGGCGCAGACACTAAACAATACCCAAAAGTCTGCAGTATGCCCCAGATAAATTTGAGATGTAGGGGAATATTTAATTGCATTTAGAACTTTTGATTTTCCTTGTACCCAGATATGATGGTGCATCTTAGCTGTAACTGTTCAAAAGTATGTAGAAGTCCTTTGTTTCTGTTTCTCTGCTGTCATTTTCTCCCTCCATTTTGGGTGACACTTACAATAGCACTTGCTTGTATTCACAAATGTGCAAGTTACAATTTGGTCTTATTAACATTCTCCAAATGACTACTTTGACCATGTCTAAATCACACCCAGTGAACTGATCAGAATGTTTTCAGACTCAGAATTCATCAGTAGTCGTCTGCCTTGCTGTTGTGTTGTGAACTTACTAGGCACCAGGTGCAGGGTTAGACCTGTCATCCTCTAAACAGGAAGCCCGAGTATTGTTACAGCCATTGCTTGACAAAGCAAAAATCTGAACACTACACAATCTTTTATAACATAAATAGACAGAATATTCCTTGGTTTTTGTTGTAGACTACCTAATGTGAGGAAGATAGTTTTGGAAACTATTTTCCTTCCTGAAGATTTAATCCTGTTTCTCTAGTTTTTTTCAAGCTGTATCAGTCCATATAGCAGTGGCTTTACAATCATGCTTGGCATATATGAACATATCATTTATTCTACAACCAAAAAGGGTGCTCAGGATCATCAGTTAGACTCAGAATAATTGTTTAAGAACCCATATCTTAACTGACATATTTTCCCTCTAACATGTACTGTAATGCCTTATCCAGATTTGTGTGTGAACTATTGTGAAGTGTGTAACCACTGCCATAGTTACATACAGAGTTATTGCATTGTAAGTCTTTTCTCATTGCCTTAGGGATATCTGGAAATGGAAAGACATGATATGGGACATATTGTCTTCTCTTTGATTCTATTTTATTTGGACTTTGGCAAAGAAGAATTGATATGATAGCTAGAGCCTTAGTGCTTTAAGCAAAATTGTTAGCTAACTCATTAAAAAAGGTAATGTATGTAAAATCAATTTAGTGAGACTGCAGAAGAAAGGTCAGCTGCTTAGGAATCCAAGTGAATGTGCGGTCACAGATGAAAGCTATTCTAAATGCCAAAGCAAGCTACATGTACTAAGGTAGATTTTTCTCTTCTCCTCAGTGCAGATCACCACTTATTTACTTTTTCACTTAGCTATTGTGAAGCTGCTGAAGTTATAATCTGCAGGTTTTTAAATGGTATATGGGAAATAGAAATAACTTAATACTTCTAAAATAGCAAATGATGTATGCCAATGATGCCTGATGGTACTATGCAATCGTATAAGTACTTTTGACAACTTCCAAAACAGCAGATCTGATTTATGTTTTCCTAAAATGATACCATGAGCCTGTATCCCCAGAAATCTCCTCCAGGGGAACATTAATTGTTAATAGGACGGATGAGTAACACAAGAGCTGAACTCTGCTGCCCCTCTGTCATTAGCACACCAGAATGGTGCATATAGGCATGACAAAGGGGTAGCCACACAACTTCTCCATCCAGCTTTTGCTGGACCTACCCCCATGCTATGTTAATATGTATTACTGGTTTTGTACATATGAACGCATAACAACAGTTATATATGATTTCTGGTGACCAACTTTCCTTTTCAAAGCAAGTTAACACAGAAATAATAGAAAATTCCTTATTTCATGGATGCTGTAAGAACCCAATATCTCTCCTAACCAAAATTCTGGCCGTAATATAGACAGAGTTGTTACTCTAGAAGATTATTTTTTTCTGTCAGTAGAAGAGGGTAGTAGATCCATATTCTAGTGAATTTAGGGTGTTTAATGCTGTTGTCTACCAGAACTCTTTTTTTTTTTTTTTTAAATCTTCGGGAATCAGTCAAGTAATTGGGCAACTTGGAAAGTTTTTGTCTTTTCTCTTATAAGACACATACATATAAGTTGAGTTTCCAGGCATGTCTTCATAAGCAAGTACTGTTGTGAAGTAAGAGTAGATCTCTAGTGAAACAGTTGACGTCTAGGACTTGATATTCACAGTGTCTCTCAGGGGTTTATTCAGACTAGCTCTGCTCTGGTCCTGTGAAATGAATGCCCAATGGCATATCTTCCACTTCAGACTTACATTTGGAAATCTCAGTCTCAGTGGACAGGAAAGATCTATATTTAATTTTACAAACTATACATTCCATAATTTCCAGAATAAAATTACAGTCATATTAGAATTATTTTGTAAACATGTAATCAGGTATTTTAAATAGTTTTGTACCATTGTGTTTAGATGTTTCCTACTATTAGGTGTTCTTCCTTATCCTCCAAAAAAACAAAAGTAGAAAAATCGCTATATTTTAATGCATATTTTGATGATTAAACTTTAAAATAAATGAGTGAGATATCCAAGTGTTTTCAAAAAATGAACATAGTATCTTAATCTGTTGAAGTCAGAATCACCAGATACAGCACAATCTTTGTGACTCAGAATGTGATTTTTCCATATTGCCTGTAACTTCTTTGTTGATGCCCATTCAGCTATCAGAGATGCTTCCAAAGAGCTGAATTCACCTTTATCCTGAATGTCCCCAGTAATTGGAATCAAATGCTGAAATTTTAGAAGGTTAAAGATAGAGCAGGTAATTCCAAGCTACAATGGGAAATGTCTGCTGTTGACTTTTCTAATAACTTTCTGATTTCCCACTGAGAATGGTGAAAGCGCACTTACTATCACTTCTCACCATTCCATCATTTCACCTATCATTACAGAAGCTCGTGACTATGAAAGGTGAACTACTTGTCTTTGATTATGATAAAACACTTTAAGGAGATACTTGCAAGTTGCTGTCATTTAGGACAAATTAATGATATAAGCACTTTTTTGATGAGTGGTAAAGTGAGGGAAACAGACAGCTTGCAAATGTGATTAAACTGGACTTTCTAATGATGCACATCTATGTCAGTACCCTTGGTGCCCTAAGGGCACTGTTTGATATCTTGACATGTTGGTCTTTGCTGCTGAGATAGTCCTACACCTCCTCTGCTACTCCTATCTATCTGCACTTGCAGTTTCTTTGGTACTCACAATAGCTCTTGCCTGACCTTGTGATGAATTAGTTCATGCAGCTAAAACAGCAGATAGTCATCCCTGAAATAAGTCATTATTTTGCTGTCTGTTTATTTCCTTGAACCAAATTAATTTAGTTGTGGTGTTAAACTAAACTTAAGTCTCCAAGTTTGCTTCCAGATGCATGCAACCTGAAATGCTTCAGTTATGTTAGCTTTCCTTTTTCTTCTAGCATTTACTTTCATATGACAAGTAGATTTTAAACATGCTGAAATACTGTTTGCTTCATCAGCCAGTTCAGCATTGTATTATTTGCACATTAAGGTCTTAACATTCTTGTTAACATTCACTTTTCCTTTTCTTCATTTTTAAATCTCAAAATTCTGTTTAATATTTTTCTTGTAACTTTTGTGACCCATTGTAAAAACTAATCCTAGTTACATGGATAGTGTATGTTCTCTGGAATTATTCTTTTACATTTTCAAATATATTTGCCAAGAGGAAAAACTTGTCTCTCCTTTCTTAACAAGCTGAGCTGTAGTAGTTAAAACATTAAATTTCATGGTCTAAGATAACAGTGTGCTGAGTTTATTTCTTAAATGTTAACTAAAATATTGTACAGCAGCAGATCCAGTTATGATGAACTGAACACAATGAATAAAAGAAATCATTAAGAACAGTTACCATGATGAGTCTGGCGTGAGAATAGGCCTAGCTAAGAGCAACCCTCAAGGGTTAATTGTCTGTCAAGCTTAGAGTTTATCTTTGCAGATTTCTGGAGTCTTTGTAAAGCAGTGATGGAGAGATATGCAAACTGGCTACATACAATTCTGGTCTATGAGAAGATCTTCAGTTTACAGTGGTTTTATATGATCCTGATACTTGGCTGAAAGATGGATGATATCCTATTTGGAAAGTGTATATTGTGGATCATATCTTACCTTCAAGAACCTGATCTGGGTTGTTGGAGGCAGAGAGACATTTAACTGTAAATGTTTTCATTGTACTTGCTGTAGGCCCTGTAACCAGAAGTGAATCACATCCTAAATTCGGCTGCAGAATATTCTTGCATTGTAGGCAGCCTTGTGAGTGGAAAATGTAGATGCGTGAAGGTAATCCTGTTTCATGAGTGGTGCAGTTGACACACCTGAGGGACAGGAAGCCATCCAGAGGGACCTGGACAAGCTCAAGAAGCAGGCCTATGTGAACATCAGAAGGTTCAAAAAGGCCAAGTGCAAGGTCCTGCACATGGTTTGGGGCAACCCCTGGTATCAATACAGGCTGAGGGATGAAGGGATTGAGAGCAGCCCTGCAGAGAAGTACTGGGGATACTGGTGGATGAAAAGCTGGACATGAGTTAGCAATGTGTGCTCACAGCCCAGAAAGCCAACCAAAGGAGGTGATTCTGCCCCTCTGCTCTTGTGACACCCCACTTGGAGTACTCCATCCAAATCTGGGGTCCTTAGTATAAGAAAGACATGGACCTGTTCGACTAGGTCAGAGAGGAGGTCCATGAAGATGATCAGAGGAATGGAACACCTCTCCTGTGAGGAAAGGCTGAGAGACTTGCGGTTGTTCAGCCTTATCGCAGCCTTTCAGTACTTGAAAGGGGCTTATAACAAAAATGGGGACAGACTTTTTAGCAGAGCCTGTAGTGAAAGGACAAGGGGTGGTGATTTTAAACTAAAAGAGACTAGGTTCAGCCTGGATATAAGGAAGGAATTTTTTACAATGAGGGTGGTGAGACACTGGAATAGGTTGCTCAGAGAGGTGGTAGATGCCCCACCCCTGGAAACATTCAAGGTCAGGTTGGATGGGGCTCTGAGCAACCTCGTCTAGTTGAAGATGTCCCTGATCATTGCAGAGGGGTTGGACTAAATGACCTTTAAAGGTCCCCTCCAACTCAGCTATTCTATGATTCTTCTTTCCACTTTGCCCTGTTTGTCTCCTTTTGGGGAATTCAACATAGTTAACTGTGTGCATCTTTACTCTGCTGTTGAAAATCAATTGAAAACAAATGAGGGTGTTTCAAGTCAATTATTAACACTATCTGACCTATCCATATTCAAATCTTCATTTAAAATGATGTAAAACATTTTTACTGGTATCTGCTGACATTTTCAGTCTGTAAATATTACAGAATAATTCAGAAGAAAAATGAGGATGAGAAATGTTTTGATCTTGAAAGAATAGTGAGTATATGTTGAACTGGTATTGAATGTGAGACCTATAGTTCTATGTATTGTGTTATTTTACAAATGCACCTTGCTTACCCCTGTTCAAAATTGAATGAAGCTGTGAAAGATCTAGGATTTATGTGATTCATGAACAATTTGAAATTTAAACCATGTAAAAGCAGCTGACATTTAACTTGCAGTTCCTTTAAAAATTATTCTAAAAATGACAATGCCATATATATTGCATATATGTATCTATTGTATGTAGAATGTATAAAAAGAGAATGTGGGAAAAGAACAAAAGAAAGATAGAGCTAGGAAATTCAGAGTTCAGTTTCCGTGTTCTGCTCTGAGCCTCTAGTGTTGCTTTATCTGAAGAGATTTTAATCAACATCAGATTTTTCCTGACGTTTTCCCTTGTGGATTTACTCTTCATTTCCACCTGACAGATCCTTTGCAGCCCTGATTGACAGAGCTGAATTCTGAAGCAGGCAGCTATAATCCAGATGGAATCTCTGTTTTTTCATCTCACCTTGCTGCCTTTTTCTCAGCTGTGCTGTCTAGGGCGTTTCTGCAGACAGACCATCTCAACATTGGAATGGAGTTCTGCTCAAAGGCAAGAACAAAAAATGGCAATTCTATCAAGTGATTGATCTGCTTTCTCCACACAGCCTCCATATATAAGGAAACTATTTTCTCACCAGTTTTAATGTTCTCTGAGGGAAATATTTACACTGTTTAGCTCTAAGATTTTAACTTAGTAACTGAATCACTCTTTCAAGGTAGTTAACTCTTTCTGTTGTATTTTATTGAAAATTTAGGCTCCTGCAGTTGAGTTCTCTTGATTGTATCCCCCCTTGCTGGGGGAGGAGTGAGTGAATGGCTGCATAGTGCTTAGGTACTGGCTGGGGCAAAACCATGACAGTACCATACTTTAAGAACACAGAGGTAGGCTCTTGTGCCCCATCCTTTTGCCCACCTCTGCTGGCCTACTCTAGTATTTGAAAGCTTTTGGTGCAGTTTGTATATTATCACCTCTAGGTGCCAAATTATATTGCTGTATTTCTGAGTGTATCTCTAGAGTGAGCTATTATCAGAACTTTCCTAAAAGTATCTGGAGATTCATGTTAAAATATTAGTTTATTGTGGGACATTGGTATGCTGGGTGCATTATTTTCCTGGTGAATATTAGGCTTAGCTTAATTTTCCAGCATTGCTTCTACATGACCTTGAAACACACTTTTCCTGCAGTGAGTCCAGGTGTTCCTTAAAGCATTTTACACCCCCTCCCACTCAGGCTGGCTTTGAGTCTGCAACTGTACTTCATTGTTTCCTGCATCATGGAGTGATGGCATATATTAAATAGCAATGAGAATGAAAAAAACAACTCCCAGAATAGAGAAGTGGAACACAGAAGACCTCAAAAATGATAGAAAGTTATGCAGTTGAATTCCTTTGAAATTAAATTCACACGTCATGACCCATCTCAATCAAAACCTTAGATGGCTCTTTCTTAAGCAGCTTATTAGTTTTTCCATGAATGCCATCTGAATATGTCTGAGTGCAAAATACCACAAAGCCAAATTATCTTTGAGGCAAAGTCAAAACCTTTTCATGGACAAAAAAGCTTTGCTGAAGTAGGTTGTTGCTAAATTCATGTTTTCCTTGCTGCAGGAGCCAAGGTGATTCAGAAAGCAAATTTAAAAGGAAGTTCTTTAGCTATGGAATGGGACTGAAATCCATGAAGTCAAATATTTTAAATTATGAAGAAGCAAAACAGTGGTAATAACTATGAAGAGACAGGAACATGGAAACATGCCATACAATTGTCCTTTTGCTATAGAAAGGCCACTTAACACCAGCCCAGATTGAAATGAGTTAAATATACTCAATTAGCAGTAAAAATTAGTGTAAAGGGACAGGCTTAAAATAATTTTTAAAAATCTGCCATTAATTTTAAAATATTTTCACACAACTATGTTATCTTCTGTGCAAGAATAGGGTTAGCAGTACACAACTTCTACACATAACAAAACCTGAATGAGCAAAACAAATATTACCTGACCAAAGCAGCTGTGAGACAATCACTTTTTATTAGCCAAAACCATCTGTGTTAGTGGTATTTCCAACAAATTTTCTGTTGTCTGGTGAAAAACAAAGCAAGCATATTGAAAGTGTATTTTCATCACTGTCCCTCTTTTTTCCTGCTTTAAACATTTAAGAGTTGTGGAAATTTTCAGCCTGTTAAGGCTGGTTCTATGTTGTTTCCATGATCTGTGGATGAACTATAATTTGAAAGGATCTGTGGACGAGTATGTCACTGTCGAACTTTGCTCTCATAGTTGAGTTGGCATGGTTTTCGAGATTCTGTTGATGTTGCTTTTAACTATATAGCCTCTTTGTAATAGCATCTTGTCTCCAGTCACTATTAAGTGATAGAACAATCTTGACGTGATACACCCTTTTAGGCTGAGTTGTCATAGACCTTTATGAGCTTTCTGCAGAAAGATTAAATTTTACTATATGTTTACTCTAGGAACTCTTGGATAAACTCCTCACTAAGACCAGGTGAACTTATAAGGAAAGACCCATCACGTCAGTTATTTTTTTTTGGCAGCAGCGTTAATCTAAATTATTTTTATACATTTTCATTTTTCTGTGTTTAATATTCTCTAACAGATGTTAAAGTAGACTCTCAGCTTTACAGTCTGATTTTGACTCAGTTTGTTGACATCTTCAGTCCCTCATTGACCACATCTCTGAATTTAAATAAAAAATAGGCTATTTTGAACATGCATGGATGTATAGATGCATTTTTTTACATGCAACAGTTAGCAGAATAGCACCTGTAAGGATGCGCAAGTAGAGAGAGCTGCAATTGTACTTAGTGTTTAAGTCTAAGCCAGAGAATTCTCATATTTCCCTATCAGGTGTTTGTTTTTTCAGCCAGTGAGCAATAAGACAAACCATGTTGAAACAGCTTTTAAAGGTTAAATTTGAAGAATTCAGTGCTCACTGACCTCTGAAACAAGGTATTAACTTATGATACTATCATATGCTTAATATATAATGCCTTCTATTAGGTCTTAGTAAGATATTATTAAATAGTTTTTAATATAAACTGATTAAGTATTAGAAAAAGGTCTGCAAAGATAATTTATTAAGAATCTTTTATAGCAAATAGAGCAGCTATGTTTAGAGGGCAGAATATGGATGGATTATTAGTAGTGAATTTTCGCACTGTTGTTATTAAACCCATCATGTTGTACAATGGAACATGGTCTTATTCATCTTATAGCCTAAGATATATTTTTAGTCATTAAAAACTTACAGTAACAATAATCCATTCTGAAGAGCCACTGCCCTTGAATGTGATACCTACCCCCACATTTCATCAGTGATTTTATGTTCTGCTTGATTGCAGTGTCAAGACAGACCATCTATGTGGCTTGCATTTAAATAATTTGTTTGCTTTGCTGCCTTTAGATAGTAAAGCTAATATTTCATTGGACTCTTTAGATCATTAAGTGGTTTAATAAATGTGCTTCTTTTTAAAAGAAGTTTCCTGCATCGTCAGAAAGCCTCAGACAAGTTTTCTGTCAGAAGAGTAAGATTGTGATCTCAGCAGAATTAGGTATGTCACGGGTCAGATTGTAACTAGGGCCAACATAAAATTTTTGCAACAAGTGGTAGCAAATATTACTGTTAAGAAGCTTGGCATAGAAAGATCCTCAAGTTTCTCCATGGAGTGGACTCAGGTCTTTACTCCTTACTATGACAAATCAGTTCTCCTGACACAGAGTTTCCTCAGGGACTATGAATAGTTTTAAAGGGGGTGAATGGATATTAAGTGGCAGCAGTCAGCAGCCACTCAGGTTCTTTAGAGCAGGGGAGTCAGTAAAAAGATGTGTATCATGAACTATAACCAGTTATCATACCGTAGCTATAGCCAATTCCCAGATTGGCCCTGAACTTTTTACCTAAATGCTAAAATAAAATTTCACCTTTTCTAGAAATACCTGTTTCTTTTGAAGTTAAGAAAGTTCAAGAAATTTATATGGTCTCATATATATAATGTTTTATTCATAGAATCATAGAACTATCTAGGTTGGAAAAGACCTTTAAGATCATCAAGTCCAATCGCTAACCTAACCTTGCCATCCCACCACTAAACCATGTCCTCAAGTACCTCATCTATCCTTTTAAATACCTCCAGGGACGGGGACTCAACCACCTCCCTGGGCAGCCCATTCCAGAGCCTGACAACCCTTTCTGTGAAGAAATTTTTCCTAATGTCTAACCTAAACCTGCCCTGGCGCAACTTTAGACCATTGCCTCTGGTCCTATCGCTTGTTACCAGGGAGAAGAGGCCGACCCCCACCTCACTACAACCTCCTTTCAGGTAGTTGTAGAGGGCGATAAGGTCTCCCCTCAGCCTCCTCTTCTCCAGACTAAACAACCCCAGTTCCCTCAGACGCTCCTCGTAAGACTTGTGCTCCAGACCCCTCACCAGCTTTGTTGCTCTCCTCTGGACATGTTCCAGCAG
>VXBL01007193.1:400626-496009 GCA_013400195.1 Aramus guarauna
CCCATAGACTTGTGGATGTCCAGTTGGCATAGCAGGTCAAAAACTGCTTCCTCCTGGATTGTGTGGGGTTTGTTCCACTCACCGTCCCCATCATCCAGCTCGGGGGGCTGGGTACCCTGAGGATAGCTCGTCGGGCCAGTAAAGACTGAGGCAAAGAAGGCGTTAAGTATCTCAGCCTTTTCCTCATCTTTAGTGGCAATGTTCCCCCTTGCATCCACCAGATGATGGAGGTTATCCCTGGCTCTCTTTTTGCTGTTGATGTATTTATAAAAACTTTTCTTATTATCCCTTACAGCGGTGGCCAGGTTGAGTTCCAGTTGGGCTTTTGCCTTTCTAATTTCTTCTCTGCATGACCTGACAAGATCCCTGTACTCTTCTTGGGTCGCCTGCCCCTTCTTCCAGAGCTGATAAGCTCTCTTTTTTGCCCTGAGTCTCAGATTCAAAAATCTTTTAATTGAATGATAAAATAGCAGTGAGAGATGGAGATAAATCTGGGATTCTTTCTCATTTCTTCTAGTTCAGAATTCAGTTCCAAGAGTCTTTTCTGGCATACTTCCAGCTGATTGGATCTACTTACTGAGAACCCACATGTCCCAAATCAGTGCGTGATGTTGTACAGCTGGAAGTGAAACAAATTATTTTCTCTTTTAGATACATTTTTACCATTCTTGTTTTAAATGATTTACCATTTCATACCTTCTAAATTCTAGCCAACTCCAGCACTTTTGGTTCAGTCCTGCAATGCATGAAAGAGTGGATTCTGTGTGGTGACAAATGCATTAAATTTCTTATAAAATGTGCTGGACCTTTGTTTAAGTGGTGTCTGAAATCAAGTGCTGGTTTTGGACATAGGTTTAACATTGTGCTGTAAAAAGCCTATGATCTAGGCCAGCTTCTTCTTCCAAGCTGCCGCATACTGATTTGTATTCTGACAAACCTGTATAGTGAACTATCAGTTTCACTTAAATAATTGGCCTTTGGAAGAGTTTAGCTCAGACATAGGCACAGAAGAAGCTCCTGCAAGTTTTGAGTCAGAGAACAGATGCTGCTGTATTCTAGAGCTTGTCTTCGGAACCAGAATCCTGTTCTGATATTCTACTCTATTTTAGTCTTGTTTTTTTCCTGGTGTTATTACATACCATTGTATTGGGTTTTAAATATTATGAGGTCTTCTGGACAATGAAGTAATTCAAGACATTGGTAAAATAGCCTAAAAGATTTACTGTGCTGGAAGATACTGCCAAAATATTTTTGAAAATGTAGGTTTGGAATAAAGATTTTTAATTGTGTCAAATAGTTTTGTTACAAATGCTTGAAAATTTTAAAGTAGCTATTTTCACTTAAAAATTAATTTGGAATCTAAAGATGCAGAATACAGACAAATTCAGATTTGTAATTCTTCTGAGATGTAGTGAAAGTGTATGTGTTATTCTTAAGCATAGAGTAGTTTTTGAACCTCCTTTTCTAGAACCTCCTTTGCCATTATTTCTAGATAGTGTAATCTGGAGGAAAGAGGACACTGGGAGAAAGGGTAGTTTTAATTTTGTCTCTGAGTCTCTGTGAACTCAGAACTTCTTTGTCACAGTTTTTCCCAGCCATTAACAAAGTTGATAGTACTATTTATCTAGTTTGTAAGTATTCGTTGAGGACTCATTGGATAGTATGTGTACAGAATCATCATAATATGCAAAAAACTTGTGAAGGAAACATGAGGGGTAGACTGGAACTTATTGCTAGAAAAGCTTGGATGTAATTAGAGACGCTTTGTCCTCCCCTGTGGTTGGCAAGGAAAGGAAAGCTGAAGAAGTCATGAAAGCTGTTGTGGGCAGAATTGTTTTCCCAGACTACTGCAGGCTAACTGGCTGAAGTTTAATGACACAGTTTGCTGGAAACTGTGAACTGAAGGGCACCACACAGTGAGGAAGTATTCTTCCATGAGCCATTGTAAAAGGACCAGTCTTGTTCCAATAAACTTTCATTTGAGTTCCCCTGTTTGGCCCCTTTGCAAAATATTTTATTTTCATGGCCTGTCTCATGCAAGTGCTGAGCATTCTGGGATTTCTGAATGAACGCAAGTACCAGTGCACTTGATGATGATCCATCACTTCAATTTTAAAAAGTCAATACTTTACATGAACTTCAGTCAAGTCAGTATTTATGGTAGCCCAAGAAAATCCATCAGTAGGGAAAGAAACATTTTCTAGATATACTTTGGTAGTTTCCTTTTACTTGTGCTGTAATTTTGCAACATGGAGTTGAAGTATCATTTTATAGATAAGCATATTTATAACTGTGCTTTTTACTGTAGTACTTAAGGGCTGATCAGGAATATGCCTGTGTGATACTAGGCGTTCATTGGAGATACAGCCCTAATATAAATGGAAGGACTGCAGCAGCTGTGTGGCCAGAACATGAGGCAGGAAATGTTCACCACATCTTCCTTTAAGAAACCAAAGTCATGTTAGAGCTCCTTCCTCCTCCACTCAATCCCTCCAGTATCTTGGTATTTTGTAAACCAGAGAATAGGTTAGGGTTCCTGTCTTGAAGGAGATAACATCTGCTTAGATGAAAGGCACAGGGGAACAGAAGCAGAATGGGTAAAATGAACAGCAAATTGTTTCCGCAGGTTTGTGGATGGAAGGATGAGGAGACTGAGATTGCTGTGGAATAACAGGGAGGCTGTTGGTGAACAAATATGAGAAATATTGCAAAGAAGGGAAGCACAAGCTAGAACTGGACCAGTCAAACTTGAAGGCAGCTGTACCCAGTCTGAGGATCCTGCTGTGGCCTGGTTCTGTAGACTGTCTGGTTGACCTGTTCTTCACCTGAACAGTTTCCTTCACTTCCTAACGTGTTATAGTTTGATTCAGTTTGTTTAGTTTGTGGAATAAGTCTTTGTTTATAGACTTTAATACCATTTAAAGGTGATGACAGAGAATTATAGATATTTCAGTTCCTGCCAGCAAGAAAGTTTCCCTATTCTCATGTGGATACTTCATTACATTAGTTACTCATACCGTTGCACATTTCCTGTATGCTTCCAAGTTTGTAGGACAGTGTTTCTACACATCTGACAGAGCTCATTTTCAACAAGCATAAAAATGTAATAGGTTTTAAGGACACATGATCTTTTATAAACAAAAGAAATGCTATTTTTATGGTAGCTTCAATTGTTCAGCTCACCGAGTACCAAATAAACGGCTGTGTTTCTCAGCTATATTTCATTTCAAATATTCTAGTTGTAGTTAACACTTTGCAATTGGTAATACTTAATAGTAATGTTATACTATTGTATTGTACCTGCACAAAATGCGTATGATCTCAAATCTCCATACCATAACTGAAGAGGCCATCTCTGATAAAAACAAAACAAAATAATACATCTCCTACACNCTTGCAACATAGAAAGAAGGCAAAAGTACATATTTATTGGACAAAAAAGCACTCCCTAGAATGAGAAATTTCAGTCAGTGACTAGATTATGACCATGCATTAATGTACTTTTGAGATCTAGAACACAGTTTTGAACTGCTGAAAACTTTATGGAATCTTTTATCCTTACAAAATATGACAAATATGGTGAATGCATGCACAGTTTCAAAATGAGAAATTAAAATCTTTCTGCTTTTCACTTGAAATAACAAAAATCCTTTATAGTTAGTGTTGGGTCGTCTGAAAAAATAGAGAACATTGGAACATTTGGCTACATCATATGATAAGACAGTGAATGCTGTATCTACAACTATAGATTTTGATTTTGTTACCTACCTTAGAGTGTATATTCAAGAGAAATTTTTAAATACTGCTGTCAGTGGTTGAACATAGGGCTCCAGTGAATGTCAGCCTCTTTAAGTAACTTGTTCAGTGAACATAGAATTCATTCCTCTGTGGAAAACTTACCAGCTTGTCAATAATTTTAAGGGCTTGCTTTTTCTTCTGGTGGTAGGCACAGCCACTATTTTTCCTAGTAGTTATGATGTAACAATATACTTTAGTGGCAATTTTGTGTATGAATCTAATCAATGAGAAAACAGTTTCAGGCCACAGATTACATCTTGGCAGCCAGGAGTCCCCACGGTAACATGTTTAAATTTGTACCCTTCTGGCTTCAAAGAAAGGATCAACAGCACTGCAGATTTCAGACCCAAAATTACAAAGTAGAACCTGGCAGTTTACACTGCATATTTGGTTCTTGTCATGTGGGAGCCGAGTAGATAGTTGCACATGCTCACAGCTGCCCTTCAGGGCCTTGCTATATAGCTCTTTGCTTGCTCTTGCTTAGGATGCTCTCTGATAGGAGAGTTTCAATGTCAGTTTCCGTTACACAAATATTCCTTGCTCACTGCAGGACATTTGCAGACCACATTGGGAATCAGTTGTGAAGTATGTTGGTGTTTGATAATTCTGAAAGAATGGCATACAGAATAGTTAGAAAGCTGTAAAGAATCTAAAACTATCTCTGCCTGTTCCAGTTTTCCTGTAATTAAATTTTTCAGTGTTGAATAGTTACAATTATTTTAGATAATCTTGTTCTTTTTTTCTAAGAGATCAGCACTATTCCTTTGCTTTGAGAGGTTACAGAATGCGGGGAAAAAAAAAAAAAGATAAAAAAATCCTGAACCAACAGAGTCTGCAACTTCAGAAGAATGTGGCTATGTGGAATTTTACTAGATGATTTTGCTGCTGGCTGTGAATTGCAGGTTGTTTATTTGCTTCCAGCACAATGTCTCCAGTCAGTGAACAGAAACTGCAACCTTCTCTGGGGATTTCATATCCAAAACAGATCTAGAAAACTTGACTGGAGGCATAGATTTGTCTGCTCTCTTTTGAGATGCAAGAAGAGATGAAGACTAGTTCTGCACTGAGTACTCTTTGCATGTCTTATTACCCTAATCTATTTTTTAGAAAAATGATTATATACAGTCATTTTACTCAGGAATTCCTCTTTCAATGCTGCCCTCTCAGTCCTTGTAAAGTGTCTCTTGTTCTACAGCAGATTTCTACATGGCAAGTGTATTGGGAGGGTCCCTGCAGAACATATTCAAGACTCTGGGACTTGTTTGAGGCAGCTAAAAAACAAATATTGTTAAAATAGTAAAAGCTACCATACTGAGAAAAAATTATGAGGGGAAAGTAATCAAAATATGAAATCTGTTGTGTATTAATATGTCACTCAGAGTAGAAAGAATGGTCTTATTAAGGAATACCAAATGCACTTATTAAGGAATATTGCAGCAGTGAGACAAGTGTCCAGAGGGAGGGAAGAATCCTGCTGTCCTGTCCTGTGATGCACCATGTGGTTAGGCTCCTGCTATGTGAATTAGAATTTGAGAGGTCTATGATATGTCAAACATACTACTTAGTGATGCAATTGAAGGACAGTCACCACAAAAGAGAGTATCCAATTTGTATGAACCCACCACTTCCCCCTCCCAGCCAACAACGCAAAACATAATTAGTGGATTTAACAACAGCACCTGGAAAGAGCACCAGGCAACCATGAACTGATCATTAACTTAGTAAGCAGCAATTTTAATATGTCAGTGCATCATCCTTGTCTTTTAACAGTTCCAATGACTCCCTGGTTACATTTCCTCCCCCAACCATTCACTTAAAGAGTAAAATTGATGCTGCCTTCTTCTTTAACCACTTACTGTGTTCACTGAAAACTTTACTACATTGCAGACACCTTTTAAGGGATTGCAAGCACATTGTTTAATCTATTTCGGAAGTGCCATGAGATACTGTAGCTAAGCATCCTGTGCAGTCATATGGACCAGCCTTGCTCCACCACTTGCTTTGTCCATCTGGTTGCAGGTCACATTTGTGACATCTTGTCTGTCTCTTTGAGCTGTTACAGTATGCTTCGCTTCAGCTAACATTCAAAAAATGTCAAAAGGCAGGTACCTGAATCCAGAAAACCATGTTTTTTCTATTGTTACTTGTTTAAAAGGAAAAATGAGTTAAAATTGCAGTGGGAAATGAGAGGTTACTATCTCCAGATATCATTCCATGTTTTTTAGCAGTGATTCAGGACTGGGCTCTGTAACTAGGTGGCTCATTCTTGGTCAATTTCCACCTCACTTGATTCCATTTGATGTACATTAGTCTGACAGAAGAAAAGTTATCCAGAAATATTGGAATTCTTACCTTAAATAGGCTAGGGATACTCTACCTCATATTCTAGAAATGTTCCTTAAAGTTATTTCTTGTCTCTTTCTGCTACTAAATATCTGATAGAAAAACTCATTCAAATCAAAAAGAAACATCTTGTGTCCAAAAATAACATATTAACCCCTAGCAGCTTCAGCAAGCATTAGTGCAAGCAGGGATGGATTGCATGCTTTCAGCTTTTAATAAACAGTGTCTGAATTTGTTCACAGTAGAAAACAAATAATTACATTAACAATATTGCCCCCTTTGTGGTTTGTCATAGAGACACTATTTCCCCCATCAATATAAACCCTGAGCCACAGCAGAGAACTTATTTCCTTTTCTGTTCCAGGATTCAAATGTTTATATAACTGAATGGACTGATCATGTACTAAAAAAATTGTGCTGCTTTCTCATGAATAGCTTGACTTGAATAACTACCTTGAAAACAAAAGAAAGAAAAACAAAAACAAAAAGCAAGAAAGATTTGTTTTGAATGAGAATCTGGGAAGAGGCTGCCCGCTTATCACCATTTAGAGTCACTGTTACACATGTAAATCTACATTTTGATCTGCAGAAGGATTAAACAGCTGATTGTATGGATTATCAACCAGGTTTACAGTCACTTCTTGTACACAGTGTTCATGCCAATACTTATTGTACCTTTTTGAAAACTACATTCTGCATTGTTGAAAAATGAATGACAAAATCAGTACTCATGGATGCTGTAAAGAAAAAGAACAGTTGAGGCAAGTGTGTTGTAAACTTTCTTTAAAATTACTCTTTAAAATTACTCATGTCTTACTGACAATTACTCATGTCTTAGTTCTTCAGGTACTTGGGAAAGTTAGCTGGGTGCCTTTGTCCTTCTACAACTCATGCTCTCTGAAACCTACAAGTAAGGAGGCAAATCAAAAAGAATCGTAGCATTGTTTTCTGCAGTGAGAATGCTTGTGCCCTGGAGTCTAAGCTGAGACAAACTTATTTTCTGTAGGTCATTGAGCAGGCAGAACCCAGTGGCTTCCTGGTAAAAACTTCCATATCTGATGACTAATCCTCTTAGCCATTCTGTCTATCTTCTGATAGCAGCCAGAACAGAAAACAGCTGGAAATAAGAATAGGTAATAGTAATAGCTACAGAAACATAGGTGGTTTTGCTCCAGGTAAGAAAAGCTACTATGGAAAAAGGGTTGGTTAATCATTAGATTTTCCATGAACTAAAACTCTTGGAGTCCTGCTTAAGATGGGCTTAATGCAAGATGCAACAGAAATAACAGAATGCCATGCCTAGAAGTACTTAGGATAACATAGGTATCCAGGACTCGAAACACCATCAAGTAGTAATGGGAAGCTATGCATGTACCTTGAATTACACTTATAATTCTCTTTAAGTGTGTTAGCTAAACAAGTAATGGAATAATAGTCTTCCATGGCAAGCTGCCATCCATATCTGCCTTTCCTATATTATATAATTAAATGAAAACTTACAATAAATATTTCCATTCTGGGTAGCTGCCCATGAGTTGGAAATGATTTTATAAAAGCATTTTAGTTCATTAACCTGTAAGTGAATCATGACTCTTGAATAATAAAATTTATGAGTAACGGATACCCAAAATAATTATTCTAATGATTGTTTCTTTCAACAGACATATTAAATATGTGGTAATTAAGGGAAAATTTTAAATAGATCATTATATTAAAATTAATCTGTAATCCTGGGATGAAGTTGTGATTAATCTTTCATTACATGAGTATGAGGGCACAAATTTGTCCTTTAATTTAAAGATGAGAATGAAATTCACTGGAAAACTTTCCAAAAGAATTTTAGGTTAACTTGGGGCTGTCTATGCCTGAGTAGCCAAAGTTGAATGACACAGGATATGAATGTTCATGCCACACAGGGGGGGCACAAAAGTGCAGCTCCCATAGCAGTGAAAGTCTATTTGGTGTTCAAATAAATGAAGTAAATAGAACCCTAAATCTCTTAATTTAATTGAGGTAATACTATTCTCTGAAATGGACTTGGGTAAGACTAGAAAAGATGGTCCACAGTGACTCCTGATGCTGTAAGGCAATGGGAGCTTTTCTTATGTTTGGAGTCATCTTATGAACCCTCAGCCTCACTGAGTAGAGAAATAATTAAAGCATATAGCTAATCCACTAATCCAAGATGAGGTTTCACACTGGAAAATTTGGTGTCGTGTCAAAATCCACTGGATTCCTTCTTAAAACTGTGGTGTAATTTGTTTTCCCAAAGAAAAAGAGATTTGTTATAGAATGGTAATGAAATGGCAGGAAAGAATGACACAAGGTTGTAGTTAAATAGTGAATGTTACATAATGCGCTACCTAGGAAGAACCTGTGTAGCTTCCTCATCTTGCTCCATAGATTCCATTACAGGTGCTTGCATTGTGCACATTATTCACTAAGTATTCAGCCATAGTGTCTCAGCTAAGTCTCAATAGTATAACTGTATCTCCAGAGCTTAAAGTTGCTGTAAGCCAGTGTTTCAAGCAAAGTTATTTTATTATCCCTTGTGATAGCATGCAAGATACATAGCTGGTCCACAGAAAGAATGGTGAGCTAGAAACCCAAACATGAACATATTTATTAAGTGATTACTAAGGAAATGGCAACATAAATTATGTTAAATATTTGTGCACCTGAAATACACACTAAAGATATCATCTATCTTGTATTCATTGTTTACTTTTTGAGGAACTGTGACATCCACTTACAGATTAGAATCAGAGATACAAAGCCAAGCATTCAACTGGTGTGCACTTCCTACTTCTGTGTTAAAAGCCCACCTGGCAACGGTCTGAGTCTTCTTAGTGAAGCTAGAAGCCATAGGGTAGCTGCTGAGAAAGATCTGTCATATTTGCAACTCTCCATTGCCAAAAGCTAGTGGTGTAACCACAAGAAAATCCTATTTTATATCCCATGGCACCTTAGCTTCTAGAAACAGCCACACCAAGGGGCTGTGCCTAAGGTAGAAAATCCTAGTAGCATTTTATTATTTATTTATTTTTATTTTATTTTATTTTTATTTCCCATTCACTATTATTTTGCTGTCTTTCACTGTGAAAGATTGTGCACTTTAGATCTGTAAGTAATTTAATATCCTTACTCAGTGAAGAGAAAAAATGTCATTGATGTATCTGCAGGATGTATTTTGCAAGAACAAATAAATGCTACTGTAGCATTTGTTACACTAAAGGGGGTAGCAAAAATAGAGTATATCTACTAGGTTATTTTGAAAGACCATTTTAAAATTAATTTAATATTCCAGCTAAAAGACTCATGCAGTGAAACTCTACTCCTTCCCTTGGGAGACTTATACTGCCTATGAAGTCTGAATATTAGAAATCTGTTTCTGACATGAATAGTTAAATATTCTTTATCTTATTTAATTGTTTACTCCCAGACACATTCTTCTTTGTACCACACAGAGATAATTTTCCTCTTTCATAGTATGTTTATCATATTTTTTATAAAGTCAGTATGCTGTGACAATATTTAATGTAAATATTCTTCACACCTAGATTGCAAATCAGTAATAATTTGAGCTGTGTGTTGCTGAATTCCTTCTATTAAGACAGATGTCATGATCTTGCTATTCCCAACCTTCTCTTATTTTTCTATCTGCAGTTGCAAGAGATCCATAATAACAAAAGACAAAGGCCTTCTTACTGAGATTGGCTTCAGTGTGAAATCAGAGACAACTGTGTCTCGTGTTCTTTCCTGCTTGCATCTAATTTGCTGTCTGCTTTGTCTGAGGACTCTTGCTGCTTTACCTGTTCAACTCTTGCTGCATGTTTTTTTCCTTCACTTTGAGTGCTAGGGTCTCAAATTATTTTCCATGTAGTTGTACTTGTAAGGATTTTTCTACTGTATCGTATCTTAAGATTTCGTATGAAGTAGGAGTCTGTGGCTCACCAAATGTGGATTCAATTTCCAGCTCTACCACTAGCCTGTTGTGTGATTTGAGACCTATGATCCTATTTTCCCCTGTAAAATGAGAGTATGGAGCACCTTTCTTCTGGAGTCATAGATCAAGCCGTCCGGTGAAGTTATAGTGGTAGGACACAACAAGGAGAGCAAAGCGATAAAAGAATCAGACTTCAAATAGAAAATCCAAGAGGCAAAAACTGGGGAAAAAATTAGGCCTTTTTTTTCAAGAGGTTAAAAGAGAAAAATTTAAAACATCACAAACTCATATTTTTAATGCAGATTAGTTTAAAGACTGTCCAGTCCATAATTTCTTGAAATAGTGGTATGTCTCAGAATATGGCTTTGAGCCATAGATGCAGAAGCATTATTGATACTAAATATAATATCTGGTCTGCCAGAGACTCTATAACATAGATTTTGTTTAAGGTCACTTTCTATATATGTGCACAGTGTAAACAGCTGTGACCTTTATGCTGCAACTAATATCAAACTGGTGAGGAGAGCTGGCGGTAGGCAGGAGAGCATCACAGCAGTGCTGCTGTGCACCTGGGGCCAATTGGCAGAATATTTCCATCTTCAGTGGAAATTTAGAACCTGAGAATTACTTTTAGCCCTTCAGTTTTTTCAAAGTGATGATGTAAAAGTGAAAAGTGAAAAGAGACCACTTCTACAGGAAACAAAATGGGAGACTGATTTCAGTTGTCAGATTAAAGAGCTTCCAGAAAGATCTTGTGTCTTAGTGCTGTTTTTTGGTGCTGGGCACCTTCCATTCCTTCTCATGTTAGGGGCTAAAAGAGTCTATGTGTCAGCATGCTGTTTGTGGTCATGTAGTTTGACAGAAACTGTTTTATTTCAGAAGTACAAATCTATATTATTAGGAATATTTCAACCAGCTTCCAACTAACAGAAAATTATGTATTCTATGATTAATTCTATGTAGATGTTTAAATACATATAAAATTGTAATTTAAATGTAGATATCTCTGTATAATGGATTATAATTCTAAAGCTAAAGAGGGTGTACAGACAATAGTAGGGAGCAAAAGCAGAAAATACAGAGTTTATTTTTCCTTCCTCCAGAGCAATTATCAAATGCCTACTCTAACCACTTGGAGGCTGTTTCAGAATACAAGCACCCTGAGTATTACCGAGTTACAGCACTATTACCCTAACACTCCCTCACTTATGATAGGTAGAAGAGTTTCCAGTGTACAGTCACACCCACTTTATATCACTGAGAAACTTCCCAGAATGAATATTTCTTTTTTTTGATTATCGTTGTTTCCAGTTTCCTTCCTTAACCTACCATCTTGGAAGTCAGAAAACAAATGGATGCTGATATGATCTGAAGCAGAAGTAGGCATAACCAATAAGCATAAAACTTGTCTCTCTAAGCCTTGGGAAGCTAGGGAGCATATTTGCATTCTCTGGGTAAAAGGCTGGGTAAAAATTGCATAGTAAAGCCTGGTTATTCACATAAATAAGATGGAAACCAGGTAAATGAGTACTCCCTTTGTGGTACATTTCTTTCTGAATCCTTTAGTAAATATTTACTAATTTAACTTTCAATGGGGAAATTAAGGTAGCAATCTTAATTGTTTGCTTTGACACAGAGGCTCAAAGAAAAAAAGTCAGGTTGGAGCAAATGATTCTCTTAAGTATGTGCTTGGGTTTGTTGCTTTGAGTGCTTAAGTTATCACAATTTACACAGGTCAAGGCTTGTTTTTACTGAGTTCTATGTCCTCTGGGAGGGTCTTGACATCTGACTGCTTATAAGGTCATGTCAGGACATCTAGCCTCTCATCTGGATGGGTTTTTCTTTGGATTTTCTTTCCTGCTGAGCAATAACTGATTTAAAATTTTCTTTTGGTCACATACAGGTTTATCACTGCTAAAAACCAGCATTTTCAATCTGAATTAATCACAGTGAAGTATCAAACAAATATTAAAGTTTTACAACACGTCTCTGAAACAGTGAGTTATTATTTCTGCAGTACAGATAAGGACTTAAAGCAGAGACAGAAAAATGCTAATTTTTGCCTGTGCTAATGCAACTTGAGAAACTTCAGAGCACCTCCTGTTCCTCTTTCTGTAGTGTTCACAAGTTTTGAAAATAAGGTCCTTTGTGTTCTGAGTTGAGCAGTTACACAGAATGTTTGGGATAAAACATAGGTTTCTGGGTAGTGCGTTAGTCACAGCACTGTCCCTTCTTAAGATGTCAGACTGAAAAGGATCTCAGGTTAACTGCGATTTGTGGTTGCAGCCTCCGGTGCAGTATTTTTCTTTGCATAAGAAAATTTGGGATTTGTTATGATTTGATTGCTTAATTTTATATTGTTTGGTTTGATTGTTTTTAAACTTGGTTTGTCTTCTAGAAATTTTAGTTTCCTAAATTTATGAGCCCAATTATAAAATCTGTATTTGGGCTTTTCAGAATTTCAGCTCAAACATGTGTTCAGTACAGTCATTCCATGAGCTAATAGAAGTAAAATGCTCCAGTTCTGGATGCTTACACATCACCAGAGATAACCATGGTTTTTAGACTCCTGTGTTGCCTATATTTTTTCTAAGCTATACCAGGATTTTTGGATTATTTTTTTTTCCTGGTAAAGAAAATTATATAGGGTAAAACCAAGAGTGTTAACATTCTCAAACTGTTAGTGATTTTTAGCCTAAATCTCTCTTAAACCATACATTTAGGAGTATTTTGGCACTTGTTTTTAATTCCATGTTAAACACACAATACTACAAGGAATCGGTGCATTTCTTTCTTTCCTTTTTCATTGCCTTTTTGAAGCGAATTCCTTGGAAAAGCTCCATTTTATCCATCCCAAACACAGAATTCTGAGATGTTCATCCTGGGAACTAGTTGGGAAAAACTGATAGATTAAAACATTTGTCTATCATAATGAGAATCTGGGCTTTATTTCCAACAGTACTAGAACTGACCTTGTCCAACTGCCCTGCCCCAAACACTCATTATCTCCTAAATGAAGGGGCTGTGACTTGTCTACCATTTCAAATGAAGTCAGGAGATTTTGCTCAGTGATGAAAATAGAACCTATTTAATATTAAACATTGGAAGAGATGACAGAGGGCAAACAAACACATACTTCAACCAAGTAGTAAGGAGCAGTAAGGATGCTTCACTATATGTCAATACAAAACATGCAGAAATCACAAGATGTGTATAAAAATTCTCTTTGTCTTTTTTCCCTTATCCTTGGGAATGTATGTTAACATTGGTCCTGATTCATTAGGCACCTAAGCATGTCATCAAAACATTCTCTAAAAGTAAGCAGATTCTGAAGTACTTCACCAAATCCTGGCAATAAATTTGGTAAATCCTGTTTTCAGCTTTGGCTGGTTTTTTAGTGCCACTTTTGAACACAGGAATCTTTTTGTCCAAGCCAGAGTGATTTCTGAAATGATAAATGGAGTTTCATTGTGCAACAGCCAGAATCCCATTAGGATGTAGCAGTGCTTCAGGTTCTTACAAATGTGTTTTCAATAACAGATCTGAAAGAACAAAGTGGTAAGCATCAGTGTCATACTTTTAAAGACCAACTAAACTGATGTGTGAAGGTGTTATAGTTCTCCATTCTATAGAATAATGCAGAAACAGGCAGAATAGCCTTTTTAATCATCCATGCTGTTGGCAATAAACCAGTAGTGTGTCTTTTTCCTTTATTATAAAACTGATTTACTGGAAGAATTTTGCAGTTAAATTTCAAAGTGGAAACAGCAAATTTCTGCCTTATGATGCTATCTTCTATCACAGGCAGAATAACTGCATTGGGATGCTCCTTTGTATCTTAAACTTTTGAGAATAGTTAGGCAATAAAGCAAAAGCCCAAGGGAAATTGCTGAACTACCCCATTCTAAAATACATATACATTCATTAGAAGTGAGTTAGGTTAAAAGAAATCTGTTCTGGCACAATAGAAAGATATGGTCTTTACTTTCTCTGTAATTCTGTACAAATGGCTGGATGAGGATCATGACATCTTATTTAGGTGATGTTCATTCTGTCTACAATAACACAAATGCTGTTTATCGTGCAAAGTGTTAGAATTACATAATGTAACAATTGATCATGGGTATTCAGCAGTGTTGTGTTTAATGTTTGATCAAGCATCATGTGTGATCAGAGATGACTCAGTGAATTTATCTCTTGCTCAATGTTCCCCAGTTGCTTATTTTTATAAGAAGGACATTATTTACTGGGTACCAAGTGTTAAAGCAGGTACTCATTTATTGGAGTGAGCAGGGGGGAATTAGAAAGCTATAGCCCGATGATCTTTGCTGTTAGTACCATCTGGAACTGTATGTGTTCTTCATCACATGGTGCAAGAGATAAGGTATTCGTCCCTTCTTTGTCAACATCCTGGTTCTATGCACTCCTTTTCAGTGGAGCTATCTTTAATAGGAACAAAGAAGGCACAAGAAAACAGTAATGACAGGATAATGGAAGGCACAGAAAGCTTTTTGATGATGACAGAGAGGCAATTATCTATGTGACTTCTTCCATTATACTCTATTTCTTGTTACAAACACCAGTTTGGAGCTTATCAACCAGATCCTACTCAAAGACACTTGGTTTTGTAGTATGAAATGCTGTGCTATCTAAGCATGAAGTACAGGGAAAGGGTGACTCTGAAAGGATCTATGAATTCAAAAGGAGCAAACAACTCTCTGAGCTCTCCCATATGTTCTAGTGGCAAAAAGACCTAATAGAACACAGAAGCAGAGGAAGGGGGAAAAAAAAAAGGAAAAAAAAAAAGAGGAAAGGAAGTGATCTTACTTCTGTACATAGCTTTGGTGATAGAAAACTTCATCAGGTTCTCATTCCCAAATTTTAATACCAATTTTTTAAAACCTGTAGTGAATACAGAAATAAGTCTGACGTTCTCTTAGGGTCATAGAAAGTGTTTCACAATTGGCAATTTGGAGCTTTGTCTGCTTAGTTTATCAAAACAAAGACTGAAATTTGTCTAAGTTACTCTGGGCAAGAACTTGTCAAGAAATAAAGTAACAGGTGCAAAGGAGGTGGCCCAAAGCCATATCAGAGCACATAGCTAGACATTAAAGAGATTAAGCAGGACATAGACGTACAATTCAGCTAGGAAGAATTATTTTAATAGTGGAAAGTAATAATAATAATAATAGTAATAATAATAATAGCAACAACAACAACTACAACTACAACCGTTGTTGTTATTTTTGATCTTATGATGTATATAACCCCAAAAGGAAATAATAAACTAAGGAGGAAGAAAGCACACTTACAAACTTATACCCAATTTATACTACTTAACTTATGTATATTTTTGTTTATGCTTACCAGCTTGGCTGTTTTTTCTTGTTAACCAAATATAAGCTCTTCAAAGTCCAGTGGCTGAGTAGGAACAGTAAAATGAAGGGTATTCACTTGCAGCTAGTGTCAATGCCTGTTTCTTCTAATTTGCCCTTCATTGTTTTTTTGACTACTTCATTTAGCAAAGAAATCATTGCCTTGGGCTCCTTTCTGCAAGATGCTATACTCGTTCTTTCCATTAAATTTAGAGAGGGCTGAGGTTATGAAGTATCTTGCAACATCCATCCCTAATTAATCATTTTGAAAGCCATCATAAGAAAGGTTATGGTGTCATAATATCACATGTCTACATGAAGAATATAATTAAATATTGAACTACTAGGTCATAAAAAGTATAATGTGGAAACAAATTATGTGGAATGCAGGAAACCATGAACTGAATAATGGTCTTGCATTTAGTACAGTGACTGTGAAGTGTTCTACATCAGGCTAGGGAATTGTCTTAGTACTTTCTGTCTTAATTAGATGTTTCTGGTATATTCATTATTCAGTGTTTTCATGGGATCATAAAAGTCTATGTATATAATTTTAGATCTGGAATTCACTTTAGTAGAGCATATCCTAGAGCCAGAAAAATGTTTAAAATACAGTAAAGAATTGAGAGGTTACTTAACCAGTGACAGTCTATGTGGTCTGTGGCACAGATATTTTCATTTTTAATGCATGCCATCTTAGAGTTATCCATAAATATGATGTCCAGTGAAGATTTGTCAATGGCCTCATTGGTGCTCAACAAGGAAATTACTTCCTACACCTTGAATGATATTAAATTGAAAGCTCTTATTAAAGGGAAAAGTTGAAATAGGAGTTAGTCCAAACTAGACCACTGGGACTGTGCTCATTATGGCTGCCAAATGACAGATTAATCCTGCTTATTTTGGGTATGCTATAAAAAACATTTTTTAGGAGGAGCAGAGAAAAAATATGTGAGATAATTATGCGTCTTTAACTATGATGGAGAGACTTTTGTCTTTATGTGGTTAGCTAATGGAATGTCAGAGAAAACTAAATCTACAAGAATCCATTTAAATCAAAGTTAAAAAGATACCATACTGAAGGATATTCCCACTCAGGAAAGCTGCAGGAAAGTATCTGTAAAGGTAGAAACATTCACTGTTGCACCAAAGTTTTCCTTGATTCCAGCAAATGTACTGGCAGTTTTGACATTTATGGTGATTCTGCTTTATAAATAAGACTTGTTCTCAGTATTTTTAATGTATTTTCTCCTTCCAGTTGCTTTCCTCTGTTTCAAATAATTGATGAAATAACCTTTGCAATTGTTCTTGCACACATTGATTTGTGTCTAGTTAGAAAAAAACCCAATGTTTTAAGTGAGTGTAACTGAAATGTAATGGATGTTACTGAGATGCAGTGGCAGTATTTGACATGTTCTAACTTTTGTATGTATTAAACAATGTGATAGGGAGTAAGCTCTTTGATTATGCATTCCTGAATGTTCTGGTTTTAATGAAGTTAATCCTGATTTTACTGTACAGTGCAAAAGGAGTCAGGGTCTATTTACTATCAACTCAGTGTTCAAATTGTGTCATTTGTAGAATTCTAGGCAACAGATGTGCAATAGTACTTAGTATACTAAGTGTACTAAGCATAACTACTCTACTAGTAACTGCTAGCACTGTTAAAATGTATTTTATCCTTGAACTATATAAAACTGAGCTGTATTTAATTTGCAGTAAAGAATGATCTCAGACTTCGTACTGTATGACTGAGACATATGTTTCAAGTGTATCTTGTTTATAAATATGCTGTGATAATGTGGCATCTACTTGCAAATAGGGATTACTGCTTACACTTGTAACTATGATAGTCACTGCAGCCTGAAGAGAAGAAGTTACAGAATATAGCCTTTAAAAAAATTGTTTGATATATTGTTGCAAAAGTGATTTGGGACATTTGTGGATTGAGGAGGAAAGGGACACAAGAGTAGAATTACAAAAAGTTTATTTCATGATCATGAGATGCCTCCCACTGACACCATAAGGCAAGGAAGGTATCCATAGGGATTTTCTAGTTTATACACAGCTGGAAATAAAATGCTTGGCATAATTATCCAATAGTACATAGACACCCTTTAGTCCTCTCCAATCACATCCAGTTCCTTTGAAGTATCCTCAGGCATCCTGTGTTGTGCTGACTGTACAGTCTGGTTGTTAACACATGACCTTCTGAGGTCCAGATGTTCCCCTTCACTTGCCAAATATGTGTAATTGTTTATTCGTCTTCTCCTTAGGGCACTCTGCTTATGTCCCTTCTCATGTTTGTTATCTGGCAGTCTAGGCTCAGCAGTTATCCCATTTGTCACTTACATTATCTGAAAATGTCCAAAATGTTTCAGATAAGTATTTTTTTATGGACTTGTAGAGGTTTGTAAAATAATTCTGAAGGGTCACAGGAAGTATTTAAGAAAAATAAGTCTGTATATACCAAGTAGTATTCTACAGCTCATATGGGAAATTTCTAAAAAAAATTTTTACACTCTTCGTATATGGATAAAATGTACCATTTTACAAACAACAAAAAAGAGGGAAATCCACTTTTTGAAGGCATTACTCACTAGAAAAGGAAGTGACTTGCAGAAGGACCTCACAGAGCATGTTATTCTGCTATCAGAAGGCACTTAATAGCAATTTGGTCCACCTGTGTGGTGTAATGTTCACTGCTTCTAAACTGCCTGTATGTACAGGGATGTCCTTCTGCATTGGTGAGCCCAGTGACTTAGGTGCAGAGATCTGCTTTGTCTCAGTGAGAATTTCATGGACAAATTTGAAGATTTTATTCACTAAGTTTCATTATTACAGAAACAAACTAATGGCACTGCCATGCGATTAGAAGATGAAGAGGGAACTTTTGCAGGTTGCAACTGGAATTTTTTGTCCCATCTCGGCAATTTATATTACTTGAAAGTTTCTGTTGCTGCTGTAATATACCTTACTAAAACAGATGTGGAAATATAGACCTATTGACATTCTTGCTAACTGTGAAATATTAAGCTTATCCTGCAATATTGCTTTATATGAAAACCACGGAACAAATGTTATTCTGTCTTAGTCTGGAGAGACTGACCTGTGTGACCTGGATATATGAAAAGCACAACTAGATTGAACAACTAGAGACAGTCTGATTATCAGGAGCAAGGAACAGTTGTGCTGCTTTAACTAACATCAGAACACATTCATAGTAAATCATTAAATACATTTTTTTTCTTGGATATGCTTACATGGGAATGCCTTTTAAAAAAATATCTATTTTGGGGAAGTTCTTTTTTGAAAGTATTTTCAAAAAGTAATGAGATATAAATATCATGCTTTTCATTTGTCAGTCTTTCAGTCCTCATGTTAGACTTCTGAAATTACTGGACAATTTATACTAAATTTAACAGTGGTGGTTTCTTTTCACGAGACTTCATTTTGTTAGCATTTTATTAGAACGGGTGGTTGGATGGTTGAAGGCAATAATTGCATTCAAGGCAGGAAGAACTACAGCATGAGTTGCTAACCTGAGCTTTTTAACAAAGTGTCAACATGAGGAGAGATTTATGAATTTTCCTACTACAAGGAAAATTTCAGCTGGATCTCACACCTTTCTAAACAGCAGAGAATGCAACTATGAAAGAGAAATACATCAGAACTCTGCAATTCTAGGTTCAATTGCTCAGGTAACTACTTGCCCTTAAATATAACCTTACAATTTCTTTCTGATACGTTGTCATTCTTCTAATTCTGTTTAGATTGGATAGAGTGCTGTGAAAAGGGAAGCAGCTTCACTATTTCCAGTAGAACAAGCGGGAAAGTGCCCAGAATGTGTTTGGCCAGTTTTTGCATTGCACTTATTGGTAATGTGGCTGAGATACACAGCTTTAATGAAAATTGGTCATAATATAGAATGTGTCTTTTACAGAACTCAAGGTTTCATGTGAAAAGGGAGGATAAAAACTTTCACATCTGGAGTAAGCTGAAGATTTTTCCTAATAAGCTACTGATTTCCTGTTCCCTTGTGTGGTCCTTCAATACAGAATACAATAGTTCTATTTTAGTAAAATTTTCTCTTTCAATCCTTTCAGACTTGCTGTAAAGCTTTATTCTGGTATATCTAATATATGCCATTTTTATTGTGGTACCACAAATTGTATCAAATAATATATTCTGATCTCTCAACATTTTTGATTCATTTTGATTAGCATATTTATCTTTTCTCCTTGAAAATACTTCATTAAAGTACTTTGTCACCTCACAACAATTGTAATAATTCATTTATTATGTTGTGTATTGTCATAGACTGTATTTCTTTCTAGTATGCTAATTCACAATAATAACTACAAATGGGCTCCAAATGCTGGATTCTTTTGCCTAGTTAGACTGGGACATCCATTAGGAAGATTCAGAGAGTATTTGGGGACCCATTGTCTTACAGACTCAAAATCTAGAATAAGACCAGAATACTGTGGTTCTGGATAATAGTTTGGTCCCTCTAGAAGGTGAGAGAAGCAAGGCTCAAAACCTTCAAAAGACACAGGGTTTGAGGTTTTTTTATCTTGATTCTTCAGTGAACCCAGCTTGAAATTTTGGCAGGTAATTTATGGCTACAGGGCTTTGTTCTTGGCAAATAGATTCCACTGTTTGGTATACAACAAATTTTGTGCCTGTGTTTTGATTGTTTCTTTTCCACTGTCATTTTTTGAGATTGTCTTGCTTTATTTAGCTCTTCTTTAAAAAAATCTTAGTATAGATGTGGTACTGATAAAAACACAGCTCACACAAACTTTTCCTTTTATCTCTGTCATAATTTTTACTTACTCTTTTGAGATTAGAAGATGCTGGCTTTATTGCGTAAAAAATATTCAGGTTTTCAAGGGCCTTTTTGGTTTCCATTGGAATAAAAACTGCATTATGAGGAGTCATTTATTTGAAAACAAGTCTGATGCATGTAATATTTATTTTGTCCTGGAATAAATGATTACCTAAAATATTTAGTGTGGATTTTAGTTGTGTGTGCATGTGTTTGTGAGAGGAAGAAGTACTCATATTAAAGTTTCAGCTGTCTATTTCAGGCACATTCCTTCATCTCATAGTTTTCTGAAACAGACAGGTGAAGGAGTTGAATCAATATTGTAGGTTTCCCATATGAATGTTAGGAATACAATGCTAAAAATCGTGATCATCACCTCTAGCATATATCAGTGACAGTGCTACTCTCTGTCTGCCTCCTTCGCTTTCCCTGGCCCTCTTTCTAGGTTTCCTTCAGCAATATTTTGTTTATTCATTAAATGAATATGCCTACAAATAAATGTGTACCCAGCAGAAAGCAAGAAGAGAGATAGGTCAGTCTTCTTCCAGTTGTGGAGCTGTGTTCAGCTTCAATGAATTTGCTACTCAAGCCCTGTAAGGGGCACTTTTTGCAAAACCAGCCCAGTGCTGAGAACACCGGGCTTTTTCTGCTGTTATCTGAACAATTCCAGAAAAATACATATTGTACAGAATCTAAAAAAATATGTATTTTTTGATCACTACTGCATAGAAGTATAGCCCAGAGTTTAAAGCATATGGCACACTGATACCTTATTCCCTCAGAATCATATTCATAGGCATGCTGGTCCCTTCCTTTATCATGACCTGGACATTAGTAGAGTTATTTCTCACTACAAATGTGTGAACAGCATTTGTATTTGTTATTTAGCATTTCCAGCTGTAAATACTGGAAACTAGTCCTGGGAGGGCATGAAGCAAGGACAGAGATAACTGGTGAACACTGTGGATTATGGATGGACTTCACAACAGTCATTTCTGTTTTCCAAGATTACTTCCTTTTAGAATTTGGTACCCATTTCACTAACTGTTCTTTCATCTTTTCCCTGCTTTTGGTTCCTAACAAATTTGTTCTTTGCCATCTTTTAATTGGCTTTTCCTGTGCTATTTTTAGATTTATTTTTGAAGTTTTATTCTTAGACTATATGTTTGTCTGTGGCAGATAGAGATTCCCTGTGCTGTGTAATAGCTTATGTCCCTTCTCAGTAGCTGATGGAGAGTGTGGTGTTTCAACCCACTCTCTCTGAGTGCCAGCTGTTAATATTATGGTACTAACAAATCTAACAGATGCAGTTGGTAGTACAGATAGTGACCTGTTGGACAAAGAAATATATTTGTAGCATCGTGCGATGATGTCTTTTATTACCTGTAAGAGAACCTGTCTTGGTTGTCATCTCTCTGGTGGAACCTGAGGGTGAGTTTCACCGAGCATAGCTTTTCCGGGTGAAAGAGCTGTAAAGACAACTGTGCGGAAAGGCATGTGAATACTTCTGTGTAATGAGATGAATCTGACATTTTTTCACTCTGGTCAGTTTGAATCTACTAAGTGGATAGGGGCAAGATTTAAGACAGTGATGCCCTGCTCTCCCAGGAAAAACTGAGAGGCTGTTCATGGAATTCTTCTTTTCTAGGGACATCAGCAAGGCCCAGTGATAATGACACAAGTGTTAGATTTCATGTTTGTGGCTCATACCATGCAATCTGTGAGCTTGGTGATTTTGTGGAGCTCAGACTCTCGTCCTGCTTTACACTCCCCTCACCAGAGCTCCAGCTGTCTGCACAGAGGTTGCTGTGAATCATGGCCCTGCCCTGTGGCGCCTTGCAGCAGGGGGCAATGTGATGCTGGCAGCTGGGTGCTAGATGTTTCAATCCTAATTTTAAAAACAGTAGAATCTGCAATGAGTCACTCTCATAGATAGCCTGACTTAGAATTTTATTTTGTCCTGACCTTTCCCTTTATTATTCTTTGCTGACTGCATCTGTTAATCTTGCTGTCTTTTGAATATATATGTTGCTGTCACCTAATTTTGCCAGGTGATACATTACGAAGTTTTATTTTATTGTTCCTTTAACATTGCTATTTAAACAATAAACTTCCTTCTCCAAGACTGACCTCTTTGTGTACTATAGTTTTTGTATGCCTGTACTTTATCTCTTCTTTTATATTCTGAGGTGAGTAGATCCTAAATTTGTTGTAAGCTCTGAAGGATGGATCTGTTCTAGGTGTCATAAACAGATATCTCTAATAAACTTTGTTGTTTTGCTAAGAGCGTTAATGTCATCTAAGTAGCCATGCTTGTGGGACCAATATTCCAGCATCTACTGTCCACCAATATTTCTTTTCTGGTTGTTGTGATTCATTCTGCACACTTGCAGATTGCTTGCTCAGTCAGGTGAAGACTCTGTTGTTGATGGTTGTCTGGTTTAAAATCTTTTATAATTAGCACACACATCTGTCAAGAACATTTCTTTCATTATTGAGAAACCACCTCATCCTCTGAAAGAATAAAAAGGTTCATTAGAAGCACTGTGCTTTGAAGCAATAATGCTCAATGATACATTCTATTACAAACCATAACATTAAACAAGACATAGTTGAAGGTGCGTTTTTCTTGTGAAAATTTACAGCATCCCAAGCCCTACTTATGCATTTCTTAACCTGATTGTTTGGGTGACCTTGACATGGATGCTCAGAATTTTTCTTCAGCAACATATATTGCAATCAAGAAGAAAAATCAATGAAAATGTCTGAATACTTCAGTATGATTATTTTTTTCTAATCAGGGAATGGAGGAGAATTAAGAATGGTAAGTGTCCTTGTTTCAGCAGGGATAGAGTTGGTTTTCTTTCTAGCAGCTGGTATAGTGCTGTGATTTTGATTTAGAATGGGAGTAATCTTGATAACACACTGATGTTTTTAGTTGTTGCCAAGCAGTCAAGGACTTTTCAGCTTCTCATATTGCCCTGCCAACAAGAAGGCGGAGGGCGCTCAAGAAGCTGGGATGGGACATAGCCAGGGCAGCTGACTCAAACTGACCAAAGGGATATTCCATACCATACAATGTCATAATGTCATCTTCCGTATATAAGTGGTGGGTGGGCCAGGAGGTGGGACAGCTTGAGGTCTTGTGGATCGTTGACTTTGAGTGGTGAGAAATTGTGCTGTTCATCACTTGTTTTGTATTTATTATTACTATTATTATTACTACTACTACTACTACTTCCACCACTATTATCTTCTTTTTTTTTTTTTGTTTTTTGTTTTGTCCTATTAAATTGTCTTTATTTCAACCCATGAGGTTGTTTTTTTTTTTTTGCCTTTGCGTTTTCAGTTCTCTTCCCTGTCCCACTGGGAGGGAGGAGTGAGCAAATGGCTGTGGGGTTGTTTCAGCTGCCTGTAGGGTTAAACCACAACAGTAAAGAAGGCGTACAAGCAGTAAGTGTCCATCTCTGCTGCTCAGCTAGTCACCCTGCAGTGTGAATGAGACAAAAAATTGATTTGCAGATGTCTATTATGCAAGTTTAATCGTAAACCTTTGGAAGGTCAGATGGTGTGGTTTTCAGTAATTTTGGGTTGGTTTATTTGATTTTTTTTAAACTAGATTTTGCAGGTTCTTATTTATGGATTATCCTCTTCCAACACCCTCACTAACTTTTAACCAAACATTCAGAGATTTTCATTTGGAGTTCCCTTCTGTATCAGTAGAATTTGAAGGTGCTTAGCATGGTTTACCATGCTGTTGAGAGATAGGCAGCAAATGGAGCAAATCTCTAGGACTATATATTTTTTCTGTTTGGTTTCAGCTGTTTCCAAATACAGATTCAAGACTTGCAGATGAATTTTTAAGGGTAGCTTCTATCCCTGTGCATAGACTCACTAATCTTGTCAGATGACATCAGGTGAAAATTCATTGCAGACATCTGAAATGTCTGTAGCATCAGGACAACAAATTGCAAGTCAGGAATTTGGAGAGAGAGAGAGAACAAGAAGAGAAAATGACAGCAAAAGGAGTCATGTCTCATCTATCCTCTCTGTTTAATAATATTCTGTAATGTCTGTTAAACAGAGGAAATATTCTGCAAACTCTGAATCCCATTTCCAGTGAGATGCTGACCTCATTTATTCCCCTGGGACAGGAACAAGAGGGAGAACAAGGTTGCTTCACCTTGAGAAAAGGTCAGGTGCCTCTGATGTGAATATTCTAAGAATGGAGTCAAAAGAACCAGTACTCTCTCAAAAGAAAAAAGAAATGGGGAAAAGTGTGCCCAAAATATACAACCTCTATATTTATTTGACAGAGAACACACCTGCTGCTCTGAAAGCATCTTATTAAACTACTCTATGAGCTTCCTTCTGTGGGAATGTCAGAGTAAGAAGTGTCATGATAATGGAACAGTATTTCTTCTCCCAAGTTGTACATTATTTCAGTTTCTGGTTCCATTTCTAGATAATACCTTGCTATCTTTGACAGAACAGGTGTCACTCAGACATATAAAAAGTGGATGACGCGATGTACAAAACTAGTCCTTTTTTCTATTCAGTTTTGTCATATGAACTCCAGCCTGCTCATGTCTATACTCAAATTTGGGATGGGATTCACAGTTATTCTCCCTCATTCTCTTTTCATCTTACTCTTTATAACAAATAATCTTTTGCTCATTTATACAAGGATACATAGTACATGCCTTTCTCCTTCTGTTTGCCACTCCACACTAAAAATTTTCGGGAAAAGTCTACTCCTATCGATTTCTATGGACTCCTGCAATGACGGGTGCGAGGAAACGCATTTTAACAATGATTTTCACAACAATGCCAACAGTTTGTCACTACTGTTCATCTGATTATATTGTTCTGTCCTAATGTTCCCACAGCATCTCTTAGGCAAATAGCTCTAGATACATCACTAGAAGTCAATATAAGAGTTATAAGAAAAGAATATAAACAAGCAGAGATGATCCTTGTCAATGTGGCATGTAAACTGATAGCATGTACTTGTTCTCTTTAAGCTCCAATTCTGCCTTTTAGAATTGGTCATCTCCAAATCCTGTTTAAAACTTTTTTTTTTTTCTTTGTAGATAATATACTGTGATCATAAGAGGATTTTTTTCTACTATGACAATTCCAGTATCACTTTGGTTAGAAAATAGTACATTTGACTTTACTAGTCTGAGGTGATATTTTGTTATTTAACCCTCAGAATACAACAAATACACAAAACAACAAAATGACATCATCCTAATTTTGAGTGTAGTTGTGTAAAAGTAGGGCATGATGGAACATTAATGTTAGTAAACAATCTAGCAGAATCTAAGCAGATTTCCCTCATGAAGTTTGCTGATGATACCAAACTGAGTGGGGAAGTAGATACTTTGCAAGGGAGAGGCACCCTGCAGGAAGACCTGGATAGGCTGGAAGAGTGGACTAACAAGAACCTTGTGAAGTTCAACAGGACAAGTGTAAGGTCCTGCACCTGGGAAAACATAATCCAGGAGTACAGCACAGGCTGGGATCCACCTAACTGGAGAGCAGCTCTGTGGAAAGGGAGCAGAGACAGGAAAGGGACGTGGTGGACAGCAAGCTCAATATGAGTAAATAGTGTGCTGCAGCAGCTTAAAAAGCCAACACAATGCTGGGTTACATCAACAAGAACTTCACCAGCAGAGACAAAGAAGTCATTATCCCACTCTACTCAGTGCTTGTCAGGCTGCACCTGGAATACTGTGTTCAGTTTTTGTCTCTGCTATACAAAAAAAAAGTGGACGGGCTGGAGAGGCCCAGAGGAGGGCTGGAGAGCCCCAGAGGAGGGCCACCAGGATGATCAAAGGACTGGAAAGCCTGCCACGTGAGGAAAGGCTGAGAGAATTGGATTTGTTCAGCCTTGAGAAATGAAGGCTTAGGGGTGACCTCATCACCATATTCCAGTACTTAAAGAGTGGCTACAAAGAAGGTGGAGAGTCCCTTCTTACAAGGAGTCACATGGAAGAGACGAGGGGTAATGGTTGCAAGTTACTCATGGGGAGATTCTGATTGGAGTCTAGAGGAAAATTTTTCACACTGAGAACAATCAACCATTGGAATAATTTCCCCAGGGAAGTGATGGATTCCCCAACTTTGGACACTTAATATTTAGCTGGACAGCGTGCTGGGTCATATTTGTCTAGATGGTGCTTTTGTCTAGATGGAGGTTTTGCCAAGAAAGGTTGGATCAGATGATCCTTGAGGTGTCTTCCAACCTGATATTCTATGATTAAACCTTGGAACTGAGAGCAGCTAGTCAGCATACTTCTTGCATTCTGACACTTTCACTGGCTCTTAGAAAACATACTTATCTGATCATAAAAATAGCAATTGTGTGCTGCTGCAGATCAAAAGAAGTACTAGCGCAAGATATTTATTCCACTTCTGTAACAATGAGCAGAATGACTGACTTGATTAATCAGTTCAGTTTCCTGAATTCTTGTGTCTTCTGGTCTTGTTTTGGAACAAAGAACAAGAAATAATGACAATTTTTCTGCTAGATATTGCATTAGTATTCTTTATAGCAGACTGAAACAATCCCAAATGTATGTTGTGTTCCGTGCTTAAAACAAATTGTGACATCAACTGGCTCTGTGAAGTACTTTGCCATTTAAAACTAAAGATGGTATATCATGTTCAGGTATCATCACATGTTCACAGTAGTGGTTTTTTTCCAGCTTTTTACTTCTACCAAACATGCCAACTTGTAAAGATTTAGTTGCTTTCCACAATTCTCTGGAATGAAAACAGTTCTTTAAAAAGTTCTTTGCCATTCAGGACTCATAATAAGACACCAGCAAGTCTGGAACAAGATTCTGCTGTTGCTCCAAAACATTTGGCCTGGGTCTCTGTTCTGCACTTTGCAATCATTTATGTCAGAAATGCTATGAAGTCAGAATGATAGCAATAGCACCTAAATTTTGTTGCAGTGAAAAACTGCTTGACTCACATGTTTTAAATAAGGACTGTAGCAGTTTATTGATTTATTAGCAACACATAATTAACAAACAATCTGTGAATGATATGTTCAGTATCAGTATCAGCAATACAATAGATAAACCACAATGCTAAATACTGACAAAATATTAAAGTATAGGTACAATTTTCTAAACACTCTTCTAATGTTTGCCACATTTCACTGTGATGTGAACTCAGCCCCACTGGAGTGCAGGTTCCCTCATTTTACACACGCCTCCAGTTGGAGATGTGGGTACTCCAGTGTGAACCTGTGCCACTTCCTACAGTCCCCTAACATACACACTGGTAAAAGGGCACACCACAGATGCACATATGCACAACCTGAGGTGTGGGTCTCTGCTGGTTGCACCCTGCGTTGTCTGTCCATTATGTGAGTACAAGCTGCTCACAGAATCTAATGGGCATGATTGCATTCTGACAGGCCTACATGGAGAATGAAATGCAGGTGTGATGACTTCTGTCACAAAGTTCACATGTGTCTCTCCCCACTGTTACAATACTCATGCTTCTTTTGTCATTTTCAGTCTCCTACTTTTCTTAAAAGTATCCTGGTAATCCCACAATTTCTGTTTAATCTGTCTGATGGCTGTTTCAAGCAAACTGTGATTGTGAATTTCCTCATTAGTAATATGAGTTTTGTGGCAAATCTCATCTGAGAACAGAAACATTTCGGTATTATAGTCATAAACGCTGTTTGCAATCACACTCTTACTTTGCCAGGCGTTGTTATCCAGGCCATGTTACTAACAATACTAAGAGGGGGCTGTACAGATTCACCCACAATTGCTTTGGAATATATGACAGGGACTAAATGTGTTGGCAGCTATAGTTATAGAAGAAGTAATTGCTTAATTATTTTTATCAGAGTCCAGTTGTAGGACCAAGGACACTATGTATTTAGTTAAGAATAAGGCGATATATCTGTTGGTCCCTAACTTTTTAACAGTTCCAGCTGCAGAATCTTGAGCCTATTCCCATTTGCACATTCAGGTTCCCTTCTGGGCTTACTGCCCTTCTTTGTTTTACACTTTCTTTTGCTAATTATATTAAGTAGTATTTCTGTTCTTGCAAAACCAGGAATCAGGTCATTGTGCTACACAGAGGTGTCATCTCTAGGAGTACAATATACTTACCACCATGCTGAGTTGCTAATCCTGCTGCTTCCATGTAGCCTGTGGTAAAAGTGTCACATAACAAATCATTAACAAGAAACATTCTTGGATTTTTTCATCCAGGTTTCAGCATGACCTGTCAATCACAGGTGTTTTAAAAGTAGATGCGCATTTTCCAGTCCAGTTATTTTCTCAACTTCCTTATCATGTATAAACATTTTTTTCTTCAAGTGATACTCCATGTTTGCATTTATCTTGTTAGAAGCATACGTATACAAACACTTGTATCAATTTGTAGCCTTCATAGTGCCTATGGGCACATATTTGCATTTTACGTCCTTCCTGTGAAGTATGCATGGTATAAAATGTCAGGGTGCAGCTCCAAAGCCTCCAGCTCCTTTCAGTCTTCTGGATAATTTTGAATATTTCCTCTGTGGTTTACACAGACAATGGTCTACTCTTCTACAGCTTTTTTCCTCTTCTTTCTTATTTAAGGAAGTTTTGCACTTACTTATATTTCTTTTAGGGGGCAGTTGTTCTTCTTTTTCTTTTTCTTTTTCTTTTTTATTTTTATTTTTATTTCTATTTTTTTCTTCTTATTTTCCTTCTGTGTTTTCCCTGGAGTTCCAAGTTCTCAATCATCCTGGGCCACAGGCACTCTTCCTAGAAAGGATGAAACTCAGTGCATGGTCTAAGATAGCCATGTATTCTACCAACTTATCCTGACCAAAGGGATTTATCAAATATAAGATCTTTTCTGTCCCAGCATAAAGGCGGTGTTGTCTCATACCTCTTTGTTGGATTTTAGAGTGCATCCTGACCTTTCCTGGGAGATAAGTACATTGCAATTGTCTGTGAAGTTGGCACCCAACCTCCTCCATGGTAAACTGAGTGCTCCACCTGTAGCAATCATGTGAACTATGGATTTACTTGGCCACCTAGGAAACAGCTCTGGAAGATCTTTCATGTGGAATTTCGATCTAATGACACATCTGTGTCAGGGCTGAACTTCCTTCTTTTATACTTGTCCATGAATGGAGAGAAAAATCTGAAATTCTGCAGCTCTGCTTAGGGAAGGTGAGAGATAAAACATTGTTAGAAACTGCCCTCCATCATATATCTGCAGAAGATTGCAAATAACCTGAACCTCACATACAATTTGATAAATTCCAAGCATTCCTGGATACTGTTCTAATTGATAGGGCTTGTGATATGGGAGTCCATAAAGGGCAAATTTCTATGGAAATTGGAAGGAAACACTTCATTCGTTGACTTTATAATCCATGCTGTTAGGAAGAAGCATGTAATTGTTTCTGTAGAGATAAGAGTATGACCTAATCACTCAGATGCTTTATTTCATTAGAAATAATGGAGACTGGGAATCTAGACCTCCTGTTTAGAAATCTCAGTCATTGATTTGAATTGTAAGCCAGAACCAATTTATAGATATGAAGATAGATTAGATAGATAGATAGATAGATAAACAGGTAGACATATACAAATGTTTTTTCCCATTCATTTTTATCAACTAAATCCTGTCAAAACCAGTAATTAAGCAATAACCTAAGTTTTTTAAGCAAAGGATACACTGTGGTTTTGAGGTTTGGTTTTGTTTTGTGGTTTTTTTTTTTTTTTCCTTAGGTATGTGTTTTTTTAAATTAGTAAAAAGCAAAATTCTTAATTGAATGCTTGCAAGTATGGAGCTGCTGGATGTTCAGTTAAGGCAGTATTTACTGAGAGGGGAACAATCCTGGTCTGTTCTTAGGCTTCTCAGTAAGGTTGTTCATGCTATAAAACTGTCTCCACTTTTTTATTTCTGTACATAAAAACTGCCAGATAATATAATATTTGTCTCGAAGACCAGAACTGTGAATGTGGAGAAAAATTGTATTGCTCTAGGGACATATGCATTTTAGACCAGGAGTGATAGATTTCTATCCCTGTAAGCCCCAAATGAATCTCTACAAACTCAATTAAAGTCCAGGAGAATGATTGAAAGCCCACAGAACCTTCCTCTTGACTTTGGTGAGATTTGGTTCGTGTTCAAAGGGTATAATGGCCATATATCTCAGTTTTAGTGGAATGTCTGTTTACATAGAGAAAATTGAAACCCCAGAAATATCTTCAGTAAACATATATGTCTCTGCATATGTTTGATTGGAAAATATTTGTTTACAAATATTTACTTATGATTGAATTTGCTATGTATTTATGTGGAATAAATGACATATAGTAGAATAACATTCATTGCATGGAAAAACATTTTGAGTGAATGTTTTGGAGTGAAAAAAAACCAAAACAGTTCTCCCTCTTTTTGTCAGATATTAAAGAACTTGGTAAGATTGTTGTTCAAAGCAAATTTTAGTAACAGTTGATTGATGTTTCATGCTTAAACTTAGTGAAGACACTAAGCTACTTTAAGGAGAAAACAGTCATGCATGTAAGACTGTAATTAATCTAATGCACAGCATTCTAAAATTATTCCAGTTATTTACTTAGAGAGAACAATGACAGAAAGAAAAACACTTCAATTATTAGTCTAGCACTGTAATGAGTCTTGTACCTAAAGGAATGCTAAGCATTTGAAAGTTAAACTTGAAAGAAACTATATGGAAATCTGCCTGTAAACAATTCTTTAACATTAAGTGAACCAAAACCAGGCTGACAGGCTGAATAAACAAACGCAAACTGAATGCACATTATTCTATGCTTCATTCATTACATTAGACAGTTCAATTACAATCTGAAAGACTTATAGACCACTTAACACACTTGTTGTCCACTGACTGTGGATATATGCAAAATACCTCTTGTACTGAAAAACCTGCGTGGCAGAATCTTGTATATGGTAAGAAGCATTTCAGGTCAAAGTCGTTTTACCAACTCCAGAAGAGTGACACCATGCATATGTCTGGACTTTCATTTGGTTCTTTGTGTAATTATTCTTTAAGATCTCTTGGATATAAAATGAAATTTCACTTCTTTGGGAAGAGTAATGCTTTTACGCTGTGGAAATATGATTTTTAAAGTCTATGTGCAAACAGAGAATGGGTTGTTTAATTGCAAATATTCTCCTTTTCTATCATTAGTCCCTGTTTTCAAAATGCTTGTAATTTACTCATTACATTTACTCATTTCCATCATTGCTTACAAATTATAACAACTTATGTTGTAATTTGTCTGGTAAAGAATAGATGTGTCAGCATGGACTTATGTGAAAATGCCCATCTGTTAGATTTTGCATGAAATTCACTCTTTGACACTTGTTGTGCATTCCTGGTGTGGTGTCTGCAACTGCTCTCATTGACAAAGCAGGCCTCTGCATCTGTTCTCTGGGAACCCAGCTGCTTGATGCAGCTGAGTGGCTCACTTAGGTCTCACTCAAGTTGAAGTACGTGTTTCTTCAGGAGGACTGCATAATCAAAGAAGCGGTGTTAAACTCTTCCCATTTCATCTTCAAGCCACGGCCCTATCCCACTACTTGGCCTGGTCCCCAGAAAGGCTCTAACTCCCTGATCAAAAATGAACTCTTTTTCTCTGCCTTCTTCCTTCTCTACCCATGACCACATGATTCTTTGTGCACTGAATAAAAAGTAATCCAGTGTTCTGCAGATAATTGCAGTCAGTGAAATTACATCTTGTCTTTATTGATAAAGGCAGGTTATATCTCAACTGTTAAGCTCAGTTGCAAAAGGTATTTCCGCTGGCCATTGCAGAACAGCTCTGAATTTTGCAGGTTTGTAAAAGAGATACCCAAACTTCATTTTATTGAAATCCTCTGGCCTGAGGTGTAAATACATCCTATCAGTGTGGTAGGTACAAAATTTAGTAGCAAATATGTGGTGTAGTTCTATAAATATTTATTTTAGTAACATTGTTATAACTGTTTATTTGGAGTATAAGTAGGAAAGCATTATATGTATGTATTAATTGAAATAATATCTTTCATTTGACCAACTTATATAGTTAAAAACAACAAATAACCTTTGGGACAAATGATCCAATTCTTAGCCTTTGGGATACTTAATATTACTAACGTGAGTGAAAAGACAGTATAATTTTTTTTTTTTTTTTATTTGTATAGCAAATGGGAAGACTATTGATGATATATTAAAAAATGGCAAAAGCCAGTGGTGACAATCTGTAATTGCATTTCATTGCATTTTTATGAAGATCTCTGATTGCACTGAATAGGCCACTGAAGACATGCACAAGATAGCCAGGATTTGGCTCTAGAAATAGCACCTTTACCATCTAGGTTTACTAAGACTGCCTTAAGAGTTCTGTGAAATAGCTATATATGAAGTCCAGTTTTATTGCACTGGTCTTAATCATGCTTCCAGCATTGTGGAGGTAAATACCAGACTCATAAGACTGGGTGCAGCTCTGATTGAAGTCCTGCCAGTTTTAATTATTCACAGGTTGTTAAATAGAACAAAATAATGCATATGAGCATTTCTGAATGCAAAGTAACTTCATTTTCACGCTGAACTCTGGAGAACCTACCTACAGTGGAAAAATGTGACATTTTAACCTCCATTATTTCCATCATTGACAGTTGCTATAAAGACATTTGAGTGAGATAATAAACTCAGAAATACTGATATCACTTTTAAGGTCTCTCCTGACATCAATATTTTGCCAGAGTTTTAATTTTTTGTTATTTTATATATGGACAAAATAAAACAGAAAAAGAAAAGTTTCTTTGAACTAGCAGTTTTCTTTTAATATAGGCTGGTTTGCTCTCATGGTAGGGCGATAATCCTATTTCTGATAAGATCTGTAATTTCTGAGAAAGCTAAAGTGACTGGAGCATGAGTGATGCTTTCAAATACAGAAAATTTGAGAGATGTCTGATAAGGGATAAAAAACCCCTCTATGATTAATAAGGGCATTTAGTATTAGGAGTCAGTTCTCAAAGTGAATTCATCTGAAAAATGTTGAAGATAAAACAGTCTTCTCATATAACTGTACTAGTTTTACAACAGCCTTAATTCCTTATTCACTAGTAACTGTTCCAGAATTAAATACCCACCTAGCTGGTGGCAAATAAGAATGCATTAGCTTTTGGAATTAATCTTTGATTAATTTTACACTGGAGAGTTGTAACTTTAACTACACTATATGCATTGAGCATCTCCGTGGTTGCTGGATTAGAGAGATCAGTTTTCAGTCTGTGAGATAGTTTCTTGTGTGTTTGTTTCTCTTAGGAAAGATCTTATTATAGTTATGAAGTTACACAGTTATTCACACAAGGCTTCAATGCCTGAAAAACAGCAATCAGAAAAATTACAGACCTGTCTACATCGGACTATGAAGATAAATGGTGAATTGTAATAAAATGTTTTCTTTTTTTCTGGCTTTTTGGTTTTGCTGGGAATTTTTCATTGGTTTTCTACTGGAGCTTGTGAAAACCAGGCCAATTTATTTAAATAGAAGTTTGAATTTAATAGCTTAATTTTTTGGCAATATTTCAACTCTGTTTTCAAAGGGACTGAGAGCCAGCTTGTTAAAGAAGTTCTGGAACTTGGAGATACCAACAGACACTTCACAGAATTCATATCTAATAGGACATCTGCAGCTCAAGTCACTTACCTGCCATTCCACTGTTTCATGATTTTCTAAATCAGTTAAAGATAATCAACAGCTTTACCTACAGAGTTAGAAATTCTGTCTTCTTTATATACAGATTCTATTCATATTCTCCACAGAACTTAATCTGGACTAGTTAACATGGTACACATCCCCAGAGTTAGCAGCCCTGCATCTGCTAACAATTTTTGTGGGATATTCAAGGACCATGAGTGGCTGACTGAAATCCGCAGTAAAGTAATTGCATAATAATTTTATTATGTTTGGAATAATGGGTAGCTACTACCATTGTTAGTTTGATTTCAAAGAACAAATCTCTCTCGAGATGGCTAGACCATTTTATCTCAGCAGCAGGATTCAGCTTTTCTATCAAAGTGTTATGCTAATTCCAGTACGTAAAAAAATAATCTGCAAAGCAGCTCCTTAGAACATCTCTTTGTTTGAGTTCTTTGCCCTACTGGACATTAGTTCCCATAGATGACCTTTTAAAAATGGGAGGCTATCTATTTTTTAAAAAAAATACTTTTCAGCACAGATCCTGTTTTTCTAGAGTATAAGCAAACGAAACAAAGTTTTCCTTACCTAGTCTAATTTATGATGGCTATTATCTGCTATTCCTCTAAAGTATGGCTTGTCTTAACCTGCTTTCATGACAGGTGCTCATTTTTCATAATTGATGTTTTGCCTGTTTCAGGAAAATATAAGAAACAGAGGTTAGCATAAATCCCAGACAGGAGGAGGTTTATAGGAATAGAAAAACAAGTAACTCTTTCTGCCTTTGCTTGAATGTGTTTCTGTTCTAGTTCAGAATTTGAAATAACAAGTATGACAATGTATTCTGCTCTCTTATCATCATCATGGGCAGGCAAATGTTGACAATAATCAGAAAAAAGTAGTAACCTGTGATTGCATATAACACTAATATTTCTGGGATACTGGGAAAAACACTTATTCCATGAGATACAGGGATATTAACAATAAAACTTTTAAGCCTCTGGAGACTTTTAGCAGGAGGGTTTCCCCAGCCTGAAGTTAAGCATTATCCTGGCAAAGGGCTTTGTGATACTTTTGAGTCTTTTTTTTTTTTTCTTTTTTCTTTTACCGGAGATGTACTGTGGATACTTTATTGCAAAATACTTACCTTCAATCAGTATAGATTTTTCACATACAGAATTATAGCAGTGGCTATTTCTTTTTCTATTGTAACATATTTATTGTGTTTCTGCTCAAGTCCTGGGCTGAACTCTGATAAACTTGGGTGAGGAATTTGGATAAAAGCTAGGATGTGGAGGTTAGTGGCACTGATGAATTATTTCTTCCTTTCAGTACTGTGTAGGCAGTTATTGGTACTCATAAATCCCAAGGACCACTGTATGTTCAGCACTGACCATGAAATACTGTTCTCACATTTGAGAGAAATGGAAGGAGTCTAGGGGTGTGTAGTAAAGTCCTCTGACTCCTGCAAATAGGGGTAGCCAGGAAGCAGTGATGAGAAACAAAGACCCTAGCGTGTAGCAGAATCCTGGTTGCTCTAATCTCTTCAATAAGCACTTGTGTTTTTTAGGTAAACTGTGCAGATGATCAAGGCTCAGCTGCTGGAAATGCACAGATGATGCTCATTTCTACCACCTTCACTTTGTGAATGGTTCAGTGCTTGGAGCATGTAGTCAAAAAGATCTGTTTCTCAGTGAAGAATAGTAGGATGAAGTACTGAAAAATCTGAAGCCACAGCGTGGTCTTCATGTGAAGGCACATATCTACAAATCAGCCGACATTTAAAGAGGACTTATGGGTGCCTTCCTGATAGGAGCTCTTACAGAGGCACGATTGCCTGTGGGGCCATTTGGAGTGGGCATGCTCCTTCGCAGGTTGCTGTTGATCAACAACTGATACATGCAGCCATTGAACAGTTCTCTCCCACCTGTTGGCTAAGGCTTGTGGCGTGAACCTTTGGCTCCTTGTGCTCTGCTGCTTTCCAGTGGTTCCGACCACTGACTTGTATGCTGGTTCTGAGGCCAGGCCCCTAACAGTGAGTGAACTCTGCTTATTTCTGAAAACACATTACAACAATAGTCATTTTTTTCATCTCTGGCTTCCCATGGAATTTCAAATTAAACTCTCTCACTCCTTATCTTCAAATTAGTACCTGACTTTGGGATGGTGACTGCCAGTGATAATTTCTTTCTGTCTATGTATCCTTGACTATCTTTGCAGCAAAAGTAGAGCTGCAAGTGTAAAAAATTACCTTTCTAAGAGACAGAATTCAAGCAGGAGCTGGCCTGTGACTGTTGAATGCAATCCCTCCTGGGAACAGAGATTATAAAAAAATCTCATGAACTTCTGCTTCAGATGTAAATAAAGGTATTACTTTGATATTTTCTTCTCCAAAGCAAAGAAATAGCAAGTGGTCTCTTTAGGGGAAAACTTAACACTCCCTCCAAAGAATTCGCTCACAAAACAGAGCAAAATCCTGCCACAACACTGCAGTGTATAAATTTTCCTTAGAAAAAAGCTACTGGTCATTTTGCCTGGCACACAGAATTGGAATGCACACTAAATATGTACATTAACAGAAGTTGTATGGAGTAGTATACTTCTTTCCCCTTCCCTCCTTTCTTCTGAAATTCTCTTCCTGTCAACAGATGAATCTGCCATGAAACCAGACCAGACATGATATTCCTTGTTCTTTTTTTCTGGACTTACTGTTTCCAAGAATTTAATCACCCTTCTTCATTTTTTGTTTATTTTACCACAGCCTCCTCAGAAGTTTTGGAAGGCAAATAAAGAAATCAATACTATAGGCTAAGACAAGACTGAAATGGAAACGTCTTGCCTTTGAAGGGAGCTTAATATAAGTTATTTTGCTTGTAATAGTGTTGAATTTGGATGTGAACCTTTTGTTCATCTGTAGGAGCACATACTTATTTTTGCAGTTACCATGTTAGCTTAGTATGTTTGCCTGCAAGGAGTAGGCAGTACAAATACTATGAATGGTGCTTAGGATTTGTCAGCATCTTTGACAAGGAGTCCCTCCAGAAAGAGTCAGGTTGTTTCTTTCCTTTTTTTTTCTTTTTTTTCTTTCCCCCCCCTTTTTTTCTTTTTTCTTTTTTTTCTTTTTTTTTCTTTTTTTTTCTTTTTTCTTTTTTTTTTTTTTCAGTCAAAAGTGCGGTGCCAGTTATACATCTAGCTGTACAATGCAGTGGTTTATGAACTCATTTGCAATATTCCTGATTGCTGTTAATATTTTCAACTGTTAATATTTTCACACAGTTACATTGCCAGTTATCTCATGCATTACTGTTAATTTGGTCAAATAAATGCCCAGATAAAGTTTAAAGAGAAAATGAGAGCATTTCAGTTGTTAAGTTTGAAAGTCCAGTCCAAGAATGACTTCCATTTTTTATGTTTGACTAACCCATTGTGGTTTAACCACACCTGGCAACTAAGCCTCACGCAGCCGCTCACTCACTACCCACAGTGGGATGGGAGAGAGAATCAGAAGAGTAAAAGAAAACTCATAGGTTGAGATAAAGACAATTTATTAGGTAAAGCAAAAGCTGCGTGCAAAGTAAAACAAGGAATTCATTCACCACTTCCCACTGGCAGGCAAGTGTTTAGCCATTTCCAGGAAAGCAGGGCTCGATCGCATGTAGTGGTTACTTGGGAAGACAAGCACCATCACTCCAAACATCCCTGGCTTCCTCCTTCTTCCCCCCAGCTTTATACGCTGAGCATGACGTCATATGGTATGGAATATCCCTTCGGTCAGTGGGGGTCAGCTGTCCCAGCTGTGTCCCCTCCTAGCTTCTTGTGCACCCCCAGCCTATTCACTGGTGAGGTGATGTGAGAAGCGGGAAAGGCCTTGGCTCTGTATGAGCACTGCTCAGCAATAACAAACACATCCCTCTATTATCAACACTGTTTCCAGCACAAATCCACAACATTGACTTAGTGTAGGTAAAACAACTACCCAACAATAACTAAAACCATCAGTGTGTTATCAACATTATTCTCATACTAAATCCAAAACACAACACTATCACAGCTACTAGAAAGAAAAATTAACCCTATCTCAGCTGAAGCCAGGACAGTATGCCACAGTCCCTAACACCTTACTTGCTGTATATACTGGATATCAGTGTTTATGTGTTTATACGTTATCAGTGTTCTGGGTGTTGGATTAAGGTTATTGCTGCACTGTTCAGCTGGTTGAAGATGTTTTTTACAAGCTTCCTTAAGTTGTCTTTGTTGTGAAAACTGTCCTTTCCTCCACATTCCCACCATAATTCTTTCCATGTGAGGTTTATAGTGCCATGCATGTCCTTTGATTTTCTGTCTAACCTTGTTCAGCCTGATGTGTTTGGCTCATGAAGACTGGAACTACTATAAAATATATTTATATAATATTGACTGTCAGTATACTGTCACTGAAGAATATTGGCATCTTTACAGTTCAGAATAAAATACTGGAACAGATGCGATAAGATTAACTTCAGTTCAGGGACTCCTACAAAAATTTGAGGGAAAATCCCTTGGCTTGAAGACAAAGTTATGCTTAAGAATGGAGCTGTCTGGCTTGATTCACCAAAGCCATCAGTGTAAGTTATTAGTGGTGTACTCATTTTGAAAACTGGTGTAAGCTTTCTTCGTTTTCTCAATAGGATTGTTATTTAATTTGAAACAAGCATTCAATGAAATTTTAAATCAATTTAAGTAGAAGATATAACTGTACATTTTTGCCATTCCCAACTCACAAATTTATCCTGCTTATATAAGTATAATTCAGTATTTCTAGTCATATAGACTTTTTTTGTCCTTTTCCATTTTAGCAGCAGTTATATTAGGATTATGATGGAGTTTCAAATGGGAGGTAAGCAGTTATATCCACAGAGCAAAAGAACTTTCAATCAACTAATTTACTGATGGAACTTTTAGGCTATGTAGTGAATATATTGAATTTTGGCATAGGTAGGATACACAGTTTAGAAAGTAGGATTGTGCTAGATTTCCATGGTTTATGGCTGACAAAGTCCAAGCCTAGGTGAGCCTTAAGGTAGACTGAATCCAATCAGTTTTTAATTACAATAGTACTCAGAAGCTACAAATGAGTTTGAGCGTCCATTAAACTAACATGGGACATATATATTAAAAAAAATTCCCTGCACAGAAGAGCTTAGACCCTAAATAAATCATGCAAACTAAAAGTGAGGCCATGCTGCTACTCCATTCTAGAAGCAGGGAAACTGTAGTGTGTGGATCTAAACTGATCTGCTCTCAAGTTGAAGTCTGTAGCAGAGCTGAGAATGAGGTTTTGAGCTCCTGTTTGGTGCAGTTACTATATATAGCCATGATGTTATGTCATTATTCAAAGGGAGAGAATATTTTTAGCATTCTGAAAGACTTCATCTGGAGGATACGGGGCAGAGAAACCTTCATCTCATTATTTTAGAAACTTATAGTGTGTATCAAATGTTGTGGGCCATAGAGATAACAGGGAGGAGATTAAATTGCAATGTTCAGCACATGAAAAAAAGGTAGCATTCTTCAACAGTTGTGGCATTTGAAACAGTATCTTATTCTATTCGGATTGTGAAATTATTAGAGGTGAGTTAATAATTGGGTAAATTGTTAAAAAAATCTACTTTCATTTTTTATTTCTTTTTCATTATTTTAAATGCAAATTCATGAGATTTTCTGTTGTTTTTCCTGTTCCAGCTCATTGTCTTGGGTTTGGTTAATTAATAAATGAAAATTCTTTGATTTAGATTTTGCTTGGGGAAGGATGAAGAAGCAATTATCTATTCAAAATATGGAAACAACATGTAATTTAGACAGATAATTACATAGTTTGATTTTCAAGAATCACACATTTATAGGAGTATGTAGAACACCTAGTGTATTGCAACCCATAGGGTGACATTCATTTGCAAAACCAAATAGATCAGTTGGCTGAAATTGCTTCATTACAGGAAATCTTAAGTCAGAAAAAGTAACATTTTCTAATTACATTGTTTGAAAATTACTTGTCTGGCTCTGGAAGTAGTTATTTTCTCTCAGCTGTGGCATGAAGGAATCTTGCCATTTTCGTGGAAATATTAGTCCATCACTTTCTATGGCTTGAAGTTTTTGCTATTGTATATTTCATAAAAAATGAAGAAGCTTTTTTCTGGGAATCTTGACCTTTTGGAGAGTTGGAACCTAATTCACTTTTTTCTGGCACCTGAAGCTATAAAGAACTTCTGCTATGGTACTTCCTTTTGATTACATGGCTGATAGGATGCTAGCTATACATTTTATTCTAGTACAGTGACGTGGAAGACATAGTATAGATTTTCCTGGGACTTCATCCAGGAGTTATTACAAAGGCTTTGGTGACTATGACAATAGTGGAAACCATATAACCTCTTATGTCTGCTATAGACTTCAAAATAGAGATTATGTTTTATTTTCTTTGCAAAATTCAGTCTTGATTTAACTGCTAAACTGTATGAACTGCAGAGATTATTGTTCTTTTTGTTCTCTATTATAGAAAAGCACTCCACATGCTACATTTCTGATTTATCTGAGGGGCTGTTTAAGTAAGGCATGTGAAAACAAAACCTCAGCATCCTCATAAAGACATATCTGACCAATGTAGCCATTTAATTGGACTCTCTGCTGTTCTCAAATATGTAATTTTTATTCTTTGCTTCTGCTCCAGCTTATCAACACTAGGAAAAAGATTTAGTTTCTCTAGGCATTTATCCAAACTCAGACTGCAACTGTGGAACATGAGAGATAAAATTTCAATTGCATTCTGGGCAGCTGTGAACATATATTTTGTCCTCAACACTGAATACATGCTAGGACCAAATTATTTTCTTTGGTATAGAATAGAGATTGTTGCAGATGCTTAACTGTAACGTGTTTTCTAAAGCAAAACAGAAAACAAAGAGTCTTAGTTCATAGGATTCTCATTGTAAGATTTATAACTGTTGTGTTTCCTTTTTCTTTTTTTTAAAATTTGTGGGGAAAGGCCAATTGATTTGTTGAGCAATGGCAGTGTTAGATATGGCCCGCAGTATAGAAAAATTATGCTGTATTTGATATATCGATCTTATGTCTGGACGTTTGAGTCATTATATCACAATCTCAGTAATGTTTGTGTCTTGTGGGCAATATTTTATTGCTGGAACAAGACATTACATATACACAGTAAAATTATTTATTGTGCATTGAGACATAGAAGTTAGGAATAGAAAATGATCTATTAGATCATCCAATCTATCTCTCCACAAAGGAAACAACATCTCTGCAAGTGCAACTTGATGACAGCTAGATATACAATCATGGCAAGGGTGCTATGACTCTAGAAAAGCAAATGTGCATTCTTAATTCATTGTCCCAAAGCATACAATGTTTTCCACAAGTTGATGCACTGTATTGACCAATAGAATTATGTATATATAAACCCAAAAATTGTTACATAATGCTGAATTTACCTTAATTTTTGTATCATGTCAAAATATACAATTCAATTTCATATTTAAATGCCAACCAACTGGAGAAAAATTGATAAATCCAACATCTAGAATTTGATTTTGTAGGAAAAATTCGAGCAGATAAGCATCAATTTTTCTGTAAGGTCTGACCAAAATCTCTCTGTTTTCTCTCACTAATAAAGTTTATTCTCAACAATGAGGACTGTAAACAGTATTAAGCTATAGTTTTAGTTCAGGATGTAACCAGTATTTAGTGCATGGTAATCATATGCTTTTGTAAATTTTCTTTGAATGCCTCCTCTGCAGTAGGTAAAATTAAAATGTTCATGCAATTCCTGTTAGAACAAGACAGATTTACACTGATGTTTTAAGGCGGATGGATGCCAGTCTTCACAGTATCTGAAAAGTCTCTCTCCACAGTCATCAACAGAATGGTAATAGAGCACAAAAAGAGTTTTCAAATATGAGAATAGGTACTCATCTATCCTTCGGAAAGACGTCTCCTTCTCTGCCTCAGACTGTAGACATAGCAAGGCAGAGAAGAAAACCAGCATTTGCCCTACTTTCAAAGGGGAGTAGTCAAGATGAAAAATTACTAATGAATGTGTGCTTAAGGGAGATTGTCATAAAGGAAAAGAAAATCTCAGAAAAAATAAAAAACTGAGAACTTCTAAAGTTTTTCTGGAATAATGACATGTCACTTTAAATGGGTGAAAATGCTCTGTTGTTTGTAACTGCAAGAGTTCTTATCAGTAAGTGAATTCTGGTATGAATAATAAACTTTTTGGTCTGAACAGCCAAACTTGGTATTAGTACGATGAAAAGTCTGTCATGGCTTCTACTATTTGTTCTGTTTATTTAGGGAATGATTCAAAAATCTCACTCACTTTGAATAGTACCTTAATCTGTAAGATGACCTGTTCTTACTACTGGGACAGTGTACAGAGCAAGGCAGCTCTCAACATGTCTGAGGTTGGCAGAATCATGGCCTTATTAAACATAATGGATAATTATTGCAGCACTTCTTGTGCTATTACTAGACTAACTGGAAGTATTGTGCTGTTGGTGTACTATTATTGGAGACTAACTAGAAGTAGCTACTAATAAACCACTGTAATTTAAAAAAAAGGCTATCAGAGAATTACTTTTCAATAACAAAAATTTATCTACATTTTTCACTTTATTTCTATCTGATATTAAAAGTTCACATATCGATTACCGATACAGTGGATAATGATGGAATTTCTCATTGATTCCATATCAAAACATGCTAGGGGATGAAATTCCCACTTTTATCTTTTTACTTAAATATTTTGTTTACTGTCTAAACTATTTTTGCAGATGATTTTTTATTTCAAATGCTGCCACCTGTAGAGAAAGACACTTCTTTAAAGCTATGTCTTCAACAACAGCTCTGTATCCCTCAGTTTTATACTTTCCGCTCACTAATATGCAAAGATGTTTGTGGGAACATCTCACAGAGACAATGGGGTGGCAAACAGAGCATAATTTAGACTGTATGGGCTCAGCTGGCATATGTGGCTTCAGCACCTACAACTGTAACTTATGGTGCTAAGAATATGTGTCTCATTCATTGTGAGCTTAGAAAAACTAGTAGCGATTCTAAGATGGAGGAGAAATCAGAGGAGAAAAAAAGAAAATAGCCTTAGTTCCCCAAATTCAGAAATTTGCATGGCAGTCAAATGGCTTGTCCCTCTTTTCTCACCCTTTTTGAACCTGGCAATTTCTTCTTCTTTTCATTTTAAAATAAAATATACATCGTATTAAATTTGTTGTTACATAAAAACAATCAAATCAAGCCTATGATTTCAGCTATGTTTTCTGCTTGCTCATTTCTAAACAAAGCTCCTAGCATAAGGGCAAGTGGGAATGTAATTGGAGTTTTGTATGCATGATATGAAATGAGAATATAATTGGAGTTTTGTATGCGTAACAACTGGAAGTTCATACCTTTGCTTGAGTTTCTTCCATTAAGCTTAATTAATTGAATTTGAATAGCAGTTTTAAGAGTCTCTTGCTCCTCATCTATCCACGTGAAAAATATTTGTTAACTCAGTCTAGGACTTGCCAACCTTCTTGTCTACAACCATTGTTTTTGAACAGTGGCTTAACTTTAATAAAGAAACCTGGACAAATAATGTAAAATAAATGCTCTAAATTTTACTTGAAAAGTTTAACTGCTAGTTTTTCTCTCTCTTTCTCATGTATAAATGATACATTCATCTATAGTTGAAATCTGAGGAACAGTATTAAATGTTTGTTAAATCATTTATGCTAAGGATTTCAAATTTTTATAAAAGTTGAACCATTTCTAATTTGACTTACACATTTCTTCACAATGTAATGTAAAAAGGTCATCTACATTTATAGATCTTATTTAAGTTACCAACTGCAGATATAATCTAATATAATGAAATTATTCTCCAGCAGAACTTGCAGAAGATATCTCTTGTTGAAAATGAATGTGATTTTTCCATTTTACTTTGGTAGAAAATGAACTACGGCTCATTAGAATTTATAGGTTAATCACTCACAAAAACTAACAATCAGCAAGATATGGAGTCTAAAGGTACTGAACTGACAGCAGTAGCTGGTGTGATATTCCTGAATTTGTACCTAGGAGAAATAGTAGTATCTGGTATTTATGCATGAGATACTGTAGGGGAAAAAGAAAAGGTTACTTGAGTTTTACTGTCAAGATCCCATTTTCACAAAAGGTTTTTCCACAGTTCTGCTGGAGCAATTGGAAGCTTGTACAGTCTGTGGCGTGGAGCCTAATATAATCTGGGCCTGTTGATGCTACTGTTACACAACTGCACTTAAAGATGAAAGTGAATATCCCATATGTACAAGGTTCTTGTCATTATCTTCACCAGTATGTAAATCTATGCATCTCTTGTTTGCACATTAGAGGGTAGATCTCTAACTCCTAATTTTGTTTGTGCTTTCATGTGTGCCCCACAGGGAGGGAAAACAGAGAAACAATTCTAACATGGAGATATAAGGTTGCTTATTAGCACATCTACCCTTGGTAGATAACCTGAAAACGCAAATGTCCTCTTCCTCATCCTTTCTCCAAGCAATTGATAATCTACTTAGGGAATGTGAGTATGACCCTCCGCTGGAAGAGAGTGTATACTGCACTTCCAGAAAAGACAGTATAGAAATTGCTTCCATCCATTTCACCACTGTTTAAGGCCACCTGTTTGAAGAATCAGAGACCCAGCTACACAGATGGACACGAGCACCTAAATTAGATTTCTGACTCTAGCAAGGTGCTTCACAAAAACCCTGTGTAATGTTCAGGGAACGTCCTAGTGTTTAGGCAACAGGGTTCTGAATCTTCACCAGGAACCCGTAGTATTGTTCTTGCATTTGCCCAGTTGGACCACCATCCTGGCTGAATTGCTCAGCAGGAAACTTCTGTGTAATTCTAGCATTAGTCTCCCAGAGAACTGCACTTTTCAATCTTAATCTTGTTGTTTTAATGCCAGCTTTCAAGCATGTAATTTCCAGGCTGAACAAACAAACAAGCAAAACTGAACTGAGTTGTTTGACACAGTGTCATTTTAACACCTACCTTCAGCAGGGCTGAAAACTTTTCAGGCTGACAGCTGCTACTTTAGTTAATGAAGTATTAAGAGCAGCAGCTGGATGTCATCTTTCCGGTAGACCAGAAAGTGGTATGGGACACACGCTTTGGCATAGTATTTAAAAGATCTTTGCAGGTCAGAATTAGAAATCTTGGTTTCATGTAATTAATATACTGCAGTTGCACTTCCCATAATTTGTTTAGATTTTATATCTTTCAGCCTGCTGTTCATATCTGATATATTTTAGCTTGTTTCTTTTGTCATTTTTGAGCCCAAATTTGCTATTCCAATCACAATATTCCATCTGCTTGGAGAATACAGTTTTCACTTCTCAGGCATCTCATGCCAGTCCCAGTCTTTCTGTCCAGTACTCATCCTCCCAGCACAGCAAACATTTCTTAGATGGAATACATCCAGTCCCATCATTAGGTGTGTAATACAGGCTCCAGACTTAGGAGTGTAATCAGCATGAGCTCTCCTCTGCCTAGTCACTACAGAAAGAGAGACATCTCCAGAGGATAATTAAGATAGCCTAAGAATACTTGCAGATCTTAGATTGTATAAGGAGCCTGCAGCAACTGTACTCCTAAATGGACAAGTATCTTCGATTAGGAGGCTCAAATTCTGGCTACAGGCCCTATTGACTCTTTTGCTTTCCCAGTACACTGCTCTCATTGTTCTCTCACTCACCCTTCTTTATACTGCCTGAAGTTCTGAAGAAAATTCATTAAAAAAAAATACAGGATAAGCATCCTTTTTTCTGCCAGTGCAAGAACCTGGCCTAGAGTGAATAATCATCACAAGAAAAATCCTTCTGTATTCTTACAGGCTTGCTTCCAAAACCAGTTGTGTTATAAGAACAAAGCTTCCAAGTATAGGAAGAAACAAATCTTGTGGAAAACATTAGGCTTGTCTATAAGTTGAATAACGATCTTCACTTCTCTGGGATCAGTGGAAGATAGTAAATCTAATTAATGCAAACTAGAACTAATGGCACCAGACTTTTAACCTTTAGATTAAAAACTACGATCAAGAGAGCACCCACTGTTTGGTAGGTAAGGTTTCCATTAAAACACAAATAAAAATATACTGAATCTTCAGCTTACTAAAACAACAACAAAAGGAAAATGAACTCTTAAAATTTCGTTGAAAATTCTGTGCTAAAATCACCTCAGCATATATACTGAGCATTATGTAAATCTAGTTGCATAATTGCACCATTTTTTTATGTGACTGAAAACTTGCAGGAGGCCTTATTTAAACACGCACATCAATTTTTATTATCTTTATAAGTGACAAGGGCCTATGCAAAGCCATAGGAGGTGATAAATGCACTACTGTATTACATTTCCCAGTATGTATACACATATATCACCCAGGGATAGGACCATGGCATGTCCTTCATGATTTTACTTCTAGCTGCTGTCATAAATATTCCTGCTGACTGCTAACAGCAGAGATGGCTGAGCACGATTCATTGCATCTTCACAGTCATATAGGAATTTCCAAATTGCAGCAGATCCAATTAGTATCTTAAAACCTCTGATGTATTTATTGCAGATACTGTAATCTCCGCACAGCTCTGAATACCAGCTGTGTACTGTCAGCAGTGAAGCCTGTTGTCTGCTGGCTCCAAATGTGCCACAGTATTTTGAGGCATAGCAAAATGTTGCGACTGCTTTCTGAAGGTTTCTGTTGGTCTGTAGGTCCAAGACTTCACTGGACAACAAGTAATGCTCTATTATTGTTCAAATCATGGAGGAAAATTATTTGTCTTCTCAGTCAGTGCTGTGTAAGGAGGAATCTTCTTATAAAATACTATGTCTGTTTAAACAGGAAATGGTAGAATCAAATCCTAAAATTCTGAGCTCCATGGGCAGTTACTGTCTAAAGTACCTATCGTAAGGACATGACTGACTTTGGGATTTATGACTTCTACTACTACACAAATTAAAAGGAAATAGCTTCTATAAATCTATAAGAGGAATGCTGGCATGGCATATTTGAGACAAAGATTTGGCTGAAAATATGAACCTTGCATTAGCTGCAGAGATCGAACTCCCAAGGTGACAAATTCCAAAAATGAAGATTGCACACTGAAATCATCCAGCCTCCAGTCACAGAACCTGCACACAGACAATATTAGAAGGACTCTCTTACCTGATGGCAGCCAGTGCATCGAGACAGGCAATACTTTCTATCACATAGAAAAAACACATTTAGGTAAAATTGGCTAGTGGTTTATGTGGAAAATAAATACTCTTTAACTTATAGGAGGATGTATCAAACCAGGAACCAGGGTACAAAGATATTCCACCTGTTATTTTTTAGTCTGCAACAGTGGTACATTCTGCATAATTAACTCATCCCACTTATCTCCAAAGGAAAATCTGCCAAACCCATGTGCTTAATTAAATCATCTGTAGTTCCTATGCAACACTTCTCCAGGAACCAGAATTTGAAATCAGGATTTTTGCTTCCCTGTGTTCTACAGTTGAATAAAACCCAACAGGCTTGTACTTACATAAATAAATGTGCACTATGTGCCTGTAGATGTTGATCAATAAAATGACTGAGGAACTCTTTCAGCTTGAGTGTCTAAGCCATGGCTACTGCCTTACTGTGAATGACTTCATAGCAGCACAGGACAGAAATTTGGAAGTTGGACAGAATGTCACATTTACCCGATTTTAGTTTGTGGAGGTTTCTATAATTTTAATAATGAGGAGAAAGAAACAATAACATTGAGAGATTTCTTTCTATATATGAGCAATCAGTGTAATCTGTCATGATAAACCAAGCAAAGGATGTGCATTTCATATTTTAGCAGAAGCAGTGAGGTATGACAGTGAAGAATTTGTTTTAAATGTTGACAAACTTTTGTTGACAAGAGAGCAAGCTATGTCTTCTGTATCACCAGAAATGGGAAATTATCAGTCAGCCTCTTCTTTCCTTAAATAAGCAAAAATTCCATTAACTTCAAGACTGGGATTTTACCATTGTGTTTATAAGGGACAAAAGGAGCTAAGTCCCATTGGGCAATGCTACCTTAATTTATGTAGTGAAAAATAGCATTGATTTTAAGCAATCAGAAACTTAATACGAAATTAAAAATCATTAGAAAAAATTGTTAACACCTTTACAGATTTATACTGAGGGTATGCTCCAAGAATTTAGTTGTTATAATAATTCTGCCTTAGACACTGTAGATGTACTTGGAGACCCCCGTACATTTCTATTCACAGATTTGTGGTGTCAGTTGGAAAAGGATACAATAAGTTCTTCACACCAAAAGCATGATATATTCTTCTTTTAAGTAAAAAATTAGATCCATTTTAATAGAGGGACTGCTACTGCATCCGTCTAATTATAGTGAAACTTACATGATGGGAAAAAATTACACAACAAAGCTGATTCTTTCACTGTGTCACTTTGTATCTGAATACCTGCATTAAAATCAATATCAATAAGAATACTTGGCCTTAAGATCACAAGTATACCTTATTGATAATGTTCATTAAGTAAGGAAGAAATGAGGTAAAATGAGAAAATGAGAAAAAGTTTGGAAACTGTTTATTCATGATCACACTGCTTCCTCTGGGAAGTTCCTCCCTGAAGTAGTTCTGCCTGCAAAATACTTACGTCTGTATAGGTGTTCTACTTTCTTACTACAAAAGTACAGCAAATAATTCAGCCATTCTTTTATTAAGTCTTTTCTTTAGCATTTCTTTTCCTTTTCTCTGTGGTAACATCCTATTTGCTATGATATTTTTTCAAAAATTCCTTTACAAAGACCCTGGTATGTTACATTTTAAAACATTTGCTTGGTCTTATTACATATAGCTCATGTCTTCAGTGAACAGTTCGGAGTCATCACATGTTACAAAGGCTCCAATACTTAAATTTTGGGTTTCTAAGTGGTGTGTGAGGTTACTTGTTAAATTCAGAGCTGAATTGCATCTAGTATAAATATGGACTAATTGTTTCCTCATTTAATGATAACATAGATGCCCTCTAAAAATCTTATTGTACCTTATCAGTTTATTTTGGGTCACAGATCTGAGGTCTCTAAATTTTTTCTATACTTGGCTCAAGATACCTTTGCCCTAATTCTCCCCAGATATTGATTGAAATCTGTAACTCCAATCAAAATCTATGGGCTTTCAATCCATAAGTGTCTTAAGCTGGATATTCTATAATTGAACATCTTAATACTATTTATTGAAAATTTAGATCCTAATTTTTAAGTTTTGCTTGTGTTGCAAGATTGTTGCAAGGGGATAGACACATAGTATAAGCAATATAAGGAATAAGGAAGGCAACTTGGAACAACTGAACTATAAAATAATGGAAGTTCTGCTTAGGGGAACAAATAGCTGCTTTCATATTCAATGTGCTCTTGCTCTGTGTCACAGACTAAACTGACACAGCATACACAAGGGAAAAAGCTATTTAGGTCACTTAGGACATATTTATTTGCCTACAGCTGTAATTCCATTAGAATGCTAGAAGTTCAAATTGAAGGTTATGAAGTTAATCTATTATGGCAATTTGTTCTGAAGATAGAAAAAGACCTTAAAAGTAATAGTTTACACTTACTTAGCAGATTTCTCTGTTACACCTCTTGAGAAAGCCTTTGTTTTAGCCATTTAGTTAAAACCAACAAGAGAATGAAAATGATGTTACGTGAATGAAACAACGGGAAAAAGCAACCAATGGTTCCTTCGTAGCTATATGAAGTGGAGGATTCATTGCTCTAGAGCTATTATTAGGTGACCATTGCTCCTCAGCCTCCTGATATCACTGAAGCAAACAATCAAATGTCTTATCTGTATTTTCTTCTCTTTCCAATACCTAGAACAGTACCTGAGCTTTGAAAGTTTTTTTCCATCTTTTGTTGGGACACGTTTCTGATCTGCATAACAGTCTTAGAGAGAAGGATTTGTACATACATTATAGCACTTGTGAACTTAGAAAGAAACTTTCAAGCTGTCTTTGAAGCTTTTTTATAAATATTGTAAAAAACAATGTACTGCAGGCACCTTCAAAGAGTAAATCATTAATAAATCCCTAGATGTCTAAGTAGCTGTTACCATGAAAGATTTAGTCAATTTGAATATGAAAGGGCACATTATTTTCACTACAGTGGTCAACAGAATTGCCCAGGAATTTGTCCTGGTTGCTTGTTTCTTTCAGTGTCTGAACAAAACACTAACATGGAAGGTATTTATACCAAAGGTAAGAATTTTCAGTTTAGGATACAAAGAATCTGTGTCCAGATAGGAAAATCTTTTCATTGCAATGAAATGTCTTGAGTAAATGGCAGGAATACCTCTCACTTCAAAAGTACGGACAAGGGCAGGTCTTTCTGTCCTTAGTGTAGTGTGATTCTTCATATTTGATAAGGTATCAGAGCCGGTTTTTCCCTGTGATCCATATTGCTTCATGTAACTTGCTGGGGAGAAGCACATCATCTGGTTTTATACATCTCAAACTGGGTGTTCTGGGGAGATGGGCATCCTCAAAGACAAAGACATCTCCTCATGATCAAAGACTGTAAGTCTTTGCAAGGGCACTGTATAAGAACTGAGAGTGCAGATGGATGAGCAAGCAGCTGCAGCAAGGGTGAATATCATCTTTGTTCCTGCTACCTGCTATGCCAACTTAGAAATAACTCTGTAACCATATCTACAAAGCATAAGAAGTTTAATTTAATATCTGCATGTAACACATTGCTGATGCTTTACTTACTCTTGATGGCTAAAAAAGGTCATATTATATTTGACGATCTAGCAGCTGAGTTGACGTAAGAAAGTACAAAGGTTTGTGGTGTTCAGGCACAGTTAGATTCTGTTACCACAGAAACTTCCTAAATAATGAAACTACTGTTTTTATTAGGGCTACCTCTGACTAACAACTGTAAAACTGAAAGAGCAACTTCATTCTCTGATTCTATAGCTCAGGCCCAATACTTTACCTGCAGGCAGGCTTGTTCCTTAGCTAATCTTAAGGTCTTATGGAAACAGACAACCTCTGCTACTATGTGCAAAGAACACAGAAATTGCCCAATCATCTCTTTATTAGCATGTGCCCAAATAAATTATAGAGACTAAAAAATGCCTTAAACATACCACTGCTAATGACAGCATCAATAGTGTTTTCTCCTACACATGCTCATCAATATTATGGGGAACTCTGGGAGGTCAGATGCTCTGGATGTTCTGAGTTCCATCTGATATGAACACCAGCAATGTGGACGTTGTGTTGACCCAATGACAGGGTATCTGTTATGCACGAAAAGTGCTGCCAAAAGCATTTCTTCCATTCTTAAACACAGAGGATTGATGCTGCAAAGGCTGTGGGTAGAAGTGACAGGGGGTACGTGGGAGTTCCTCTACAGCTCAACTGGTACTGTTTCAGTCACATCCATTCCACCACATTGGCTGGACTGGAAACGCTCTACCAGATACAGTAAAGGGCTCAGAGTGACTTATTAGTGGAATACAGGAGTTCAAAAGGTTGATAGATCATAAAGCTTCTATTCAAAATGTTTTACATATGTTCATAACTTTTCCAATAAATATTTACTGGATCTGAAAAGTATCAGGCTAAATGTCAGGTCAAGAACATTTGGGGCTCATTTATATGTCATTTATGTCTGCCTTCCCTCATTTTTCTCTTGTTCCTATGTCCTTTATACAACTTGTGCTTTTGGATTCATAATCTCTTTTTCTCTTAAAGATAGCTGCTGTTAATTTGAGCTGAACTTTAACAGAGTATTAGGTGTAAGGAAACTTATATTTTTCTATATTGCAACTTTGGTGATGTAATAAAATGCTAGTTTGTATAAAATTGATTTTTAAATGAGATTTTTCCAGGCATTATTATAGAATACAGCAGAATTTGCTTGAGCAGTATTAATAAAAATAATAAACCCTACAGCTATAGAACTTTAATATGAGAAGTGTTTCAGGAATGTTTCATTGCTTCTTGGATATTATTTAATTAATAATTATAAACTCTGTTTATAACTGAGCAGTACATAGACAGTATAATTTGACTATATTGCAATGCTCAATGAAAGCTGCAGTATTGTTTTCTTTCAAAAATTGGTCAATTACCTGTGTAGGATTCAGATTAACAAACAAATAAACCAGAAAAGATTTTTGGTGTAAGAGGAAGACATTTTCAGTGAATCAAATTAAGACAGTCAAAATACAGGACTGAGTGTAGGGAAGAGACTTTTGCTCCTGATCTTAGTTGTTCCATCTTATCTAGGGAGCAGCATTTAAACAGTCATTGCTGTGGATTCCGTCTGCAGAAGAGGACTAGTACTTTACCTGAGAAGGATGTAGGTCTTTTGTTTCAAATTACCAAAAGACTTTTGGTATTTTAGCGGGAATAAAATCTAAAATTGAGAAATCTACTTCCATTCCATCATGTTTTTGCTGTTCTAACATACAGTCATTTTTATCATACATATTCTCTTGCTTTGATCAGCAGTGGCAAATGCATTATTTCTATTTGACATCTCCTTCCTTATTTTTATTGAAAAAGTATTGTTTCCAAGGTATTACATACCCTAAAGTACATTCTTCTATTGGCATATATGTTTACATCTCACTGCTGGTATCAGAAGCTATATCAAATAGAGAAAGTTGAAATTTTTTAAAATTACATACTCTGTAGATCTCATTAGAGTGTTTATGGCAAGCTAGTTTAAACTGAGCTTGCACTCTATTTGCATTTAGGTTATACTGGCATGTGAAGAATAGGGTTTTGCTGGCAGAAGCATTCACAGAAAGTGAATGTTAATGCTACATGGAAGAATATTTGCAGAATGTTTCAATTTGTAAAAGGGGATGTTTCAGCTGCTTCAAATGTTCATTCAGTTGAGAAAACAGAGAACTCCTGACACATAATATTTATGCAGTATATTACAAGTTTTGAATATTTGTGACCAATTCCCTATGGAAAGAGTATTCAAATACAGAGTAAACATGGAAAAAATATGATCAGTTCTGATAAATCTGAAAATAAGAATAAATCAGTATCTTGCAAATTAGTCTTTCAACTCACAAAGTAAAAGAAGTGGATCTCCCCTCCAAAGGCCATTTTGTTTCGTAAACCTCTGTGGATCACCAGTATTAACAAAAGGATGGATTGGAGTTTTCTGTCAGAAGAAAGACTGAGTATGAACTGATCAGCAAAGTGCTGCAGTACAGCAGAGCTCCGTGCTATTTTCCTCTTGTTTCAGTCTTCTGTTGTGCTACTCTCTTCAACATTGGAGTGCAAAATTGTTTGGCAGTTTGACTAAGCATGAGAAAGAAACCACTTTGCATAATTACTAGTTTCACTGAAACGTCAACTTACCCAAGAGGTGATGTCTTCTAGAAAGCTGATTTTTCTTCATTTTCTCAAGGTATACTCAAGCTTTATATTAAAAAATCTGCAGCATTGATGATGAGAAGGTGCTGTGTAAGTACAGACTATGATGATGACTATTTAAAAAGAATGTGATTTCTGTTATATCATACAAAGCTCTAGCAAGTCTTTTGATCAGTTTAACCAGCACTATATTACCTGCTTTTGTGACAAAAATAGTATTTCTTTACTAGTTCATCCAAATTAGGATGACATTTATCACTTTATTCTGTTTTTCTTTGTGTATTGCAAAGACCTGGAATAATGAAAGAATTTCTGCCTGTCAAACACTCTTCTTCTATTCTTTAGTCACAAAACTCCTAGTAATGCCAGTGATATTTACAGTGATGGTGGGAAGCAATTTAACTAATATTTCAGTATTTAGCAGAGTATGGCTTAGAGGTCCTCATCTGCCTTCAGCCATGCTAATGAAGGAAGTGAGACTTGTGTCACACATTTGTGGGTGAATTTGGTAAAAATTAAACAGATCCTTACTGAAATCCTTTTCAGAAATGGAAATCTCATTGTTGCATAAAAGCTGCTACCCTGTCACTGGAGTGCCTGATAAATGTGTCAATAAGCCATCTGCGCTCCTTCTCAGTGTGAATGGCTCAGTGAGCCCAATTTTGCCTTCTGAATAAAACAGACTGATCTCCCACTGTTGCCACAAAAATAATTCATTTTACTGTTCCACCTTTCTTTGCTGACTGAGTCCACAAACTCTTAACAGCAGCCCCATCCTCTCCTGCAGGTAGCACTCATTGTCCCACTCAGTTAATCTTTATGTTTCCTTAGCCCTGGAGCTAAGCATAAACTAGCTTGTTTTTCCCCACCAAGTAAAAAACATTAATGCCAGATAAGTCACCCATCAGACATCTATTCCATGCTCACTTTCATTTGGTTTCCAGATAGCTTGAAAAGATAAATAACACTCATCTGAAATAGGCTGGTGGGTGGAAAGGGTGACATAGTTGTTACTGCCTTTTCATCTTTTGGACTATTATAGTAGTGGATTAGTTGATATCAATCATACAGAGTTATGAAGAATATATGGCATTTACTATTTTATGCTTGCAAGTAGGTAAAACAGAAGGTTTGTTGTCTAAACTCAGTGTATAGTCTTATATGCAGTACCTTGTGGGAGTAGCTGTTAGCAGTTTTGGAGTTTTAATTACTTATAGCTTAATAGGTTGAAAACATCTATTCTGGAAGATATTGATTTTGTCTGAATTACACAATTTAGTTTTTAAAAGTTACATAGATTTCTACAGCTGCACTGATTACGTTTTTCATTTGCATGACAAGATCAGGTACTTCTTTTAAAATAGCATTTTATATTATGCAAGCAGCAAGAGGAAACATCTTTTTCTCTGTAAGTTTTTATTGTTAGATTCTTAAAGTCTTTGTATGAAAAGCTACATCCTTCTTAGAGGCAAGTAATTATATTGTCAGATGAACTGTACTAGAAGTCCACTAAAAAGCTCATACTCTCACAATGCTATTTTGATGTGGCACACTTTCATCAAATTCTAATGTCTTCAGATATCACTCAAGAATTTTGTTTCCCCAGTGAACCAACTGGAGAGACATCACTGTCTTCATATGTAGCAGATATTTTACTGGAAGGCCTACTACCTACTTTGCACAGCTTCTTGCACTGTTATTGTCTCTGCATAAACATGAAAGCCCACAAAAAGAGTTGATGTGAAATAGGAAAGTGTTTTCTGCTGAGTAGACTCTTCCCCAAGCAATGGGCTGCATGGATTGGTGCTGGCTCAGTGCAGGGTTGGTGTCAGGACCCCTGCGCTTTTCCCCCGCCCCAGTGCAGAGATATTAAAATGACCCTGGACACAATCAGATGCATCTCAATGAGCTCACTATTCTGGTTTTAGCATCTGTGTGGTCATAACTGAGAGTAAAGAGGAGGAGAAGGAAGAGGCAGCATTCATGTAGCGGCAAGAGGCGGGCAGAAGCATAATCAAGGAAATTATAACAGAAATCCTGAGGCTTGGATAGATGCAGGAAGGATTGGTAGATGCAGAAGAGGGCTTGGGGATTAGGCAAACAGATTCACCTGGCAGTTTTTTCAGCTGAGACTTGGCTACCAAAAGGACAAGAACTCCTGAATGAGCAGATCTAGAAGTGTGAAAAGGTAGATTATGTACAGGCTAACTTGCCCCTTTCAATTTTTCTAGATAGAAAATGATGACATTAACTTTTACTGACTATATAAGCACATTGAAATGTGTATGTCAAATGTTTGCATGTCAGATTTTTCCTTAGATTATACTTCCCAAATGGAGTTCTTTGCCTAATTTACTCAGTATCTTTCCTTATGTGGAAACAGAACTGAATACTGAAATATTTACAGCTAGTTCAGAATGTGGACATCTCAGTTGCCTAATAAAGATGCTAATATATAACTGGATATGCCACACTTCAGCTTTTGGAGGTATTTTCCCTCCTGCATTGCTTAAAGTATTCACTGAGATTTCCTTTAAATTATGCAGTGGCATGAGACTTGTGAAGCATTGCTAATTATGAGGAGAATCAGCCTAAAGGGATTGCTCTAAAATGCATATTACAGAATCTCTGTGAATCTGTGTGTGCTAGAACCTTCACCTGAGAAAACCAAAATTAATCCATATTTGCACGGGAAACTGAAGGTACTGCTTTCAGACCACATTAGTTTGGGATTTATCAGGACTCATCACGGTCACCTCAGTCAAATTCAGAGAGCTCCACAAGAGCCACTACCCTATTTTTGCATGGTTTTTAAGAGGAGAAAGCCTGGGCAATGCATAGCCACAGAAACAGCAAAAAAAGTACGTGAGGAGAGCTGTGAGAAGCAGATGCCATCAGAGCTTCTAAAGAGTGCTTCCAGTGAGGAGGTCACATTTAGAGACCAGTCCTCCAGATGGTATTTCTCAAAGCCTAGCACATTGGTGACCTGCATTTCTTAAAACCTCTTTAGGTAACCTGCAATGTTCAAACACACATTTTAATGCAAACTAACAAACAGCAGACGGGGAGAAAACACAAATAATGCAATATTCAAAGTTTAACAGTTTCTTCTGGTAAATGGATATTATTGTAGCAGTTCAAGATAGCCCATAGAGTTTTTTCTAATTCAGTTTTAATAATAGTGTTACAGAGTGAAGCTTAATGCTCCAGGAAGTATGAAGGAAGAGACAGCATCAGTGCAGAGGTAAGGGGAGGGCTGAAGCATAATTAAGGAAATTTTGACAGAAATCCTGGGGCTTGGAGAGACTCAGAAAGGATTGGTAGATGACAGAAGAGGGGACCTGGACTAGGCAGACCTGGTTTCACTGAATCATGCAACACTGATTTTTTTTCAGCCTTTTATCTGAACTGAAACAGATATTGTAAAGCTTGGGGGGGCTGATTAGTTTTTTTCCTGAATCACTTTCCTGCTACTTCCCACTCCTATTTTTAGCAAAGCTCTTAGCCAAAGAGATAAAGCTAATCAACCCACAGAATGAATATAGAATTGCTTTAAGTAGACTCCAAGTAGTAGTATGAATTTGATTAGTCTTTTTTTTTTCTTTGTATATACTTGATAACTAGCTAATATAATGTAATAACAATTTTAAAAAAATAAAGGCAGAGCAGAGCATATCAACAAACTTGGCAATAAGGAGTGTCATTCAACAAAGTGTGGTCAGTCTGTATGGCTTTAATACTGTGGTGGGTTGACCCTGGCTGGAGGCCTGGTGCCCACCAAAGCTGCTCTATCACTCCCCTCCTCAGCTGGACAGGGGAGAGAAAATATAACGAAAGGCTCATGGGTCGAGATAAGGACAGGGAGAGATCACTCACCAGTTACTGTCATGGGCAAAACAGACTCAACTTGGAGAAATTATTTTAATTTATTACCAATCAGATCAGAGCAGGCTAATGAGAAATAAATCCAAATCTTAAAACACCGTCCCCCCACAACTTCCTTCTTCCCAGGCTTAAGTTTTCTCCTTATTTCACTACCTGCTCCCCCTGAGCAGCACAAGGGCATGGGGAATGGGGCTTGTCGTCAGTTCATCACACGTTGTCTCTGCTGCTCCTTCCTCCTCAGGGAGAGGACTCCTCACACTCTTCCCCTGCTCTAGCGTGGGGTTCCTCCCACATGAGACAGTTCTCTATGAACTTCTCCAGTGTAAGTCCTTCCTACGAGTTGCAGTTCTTCACCAACTGCTCCAGCATGGGTCCCGTCAATGGGGTGCAGTCCTTCAGGAACAGACTGCTCCAGCGTGGGTTCCCCACGGGGTCACAAGTCCTGCCAGCAAACCTCTTCCAGCCTGGGCTCCTCTCTCCACAGGACCACAGGTCCTGCCAGGAGCTTGCTCCAGCATAAGCTTCCCACAGGGTCACAGGCTCCTTTGGGTGCATCTACCTGCTCTGGTGTGGGATCCTCCACGGACTGCAGGTGGATACCTGCTCCACCATCAACCTACATGGGCTACAGGGGCACAGCCTGCCTCACCATGGTCTTCCCCAGGGGCTGCAGGGGAATTTCTGCTCCGGTGCCTGGAGCACCTCCTGCCCCTCCTTCTTCACAGACCTTGGTGTCTACAGAGCTGTTCCTCTCACATCTCACTCCTCTCTCCACTGCTTTTTTGCACAACAGGTTTTTTTCCCCTTCTTAAATATGTTATCACAGAGGCGCTACCACCATCACTGATGGGCTCAGCCTTGGCCAGCAGCAGGTCCATCTTGCAGCCAGCTGGCATTGGCTCTGTTGGATATAGGGGAAGCTTCTAGCAGCTTCTTACAGAAGCCACCCCTGTAGCCCTCCCCACTACCAAAACCTTGCTGTGCAAATGCAATACAAATATTCTTAAAGATTTCTAAATCAGATGTGTTGGGAACAGTGTTTCATTTTACTTCCTCAGTGGTGTTCTGTTCCTTTCAGGTTTAACTTAGAGATATTCTACTGAGCCCTTCCAAAGTGGCTGATCTGAGCTTAATGCCTCTTGTCAGTTACTTCTGGTGCTGCTTCATTTGCAATGAACTGTGCAGCTACTAGCAGTCCTCCTTATCATTGCTTAGCTAAAGAGCAAGAGATTTTGGAAATGAGAAACAAGGAGTATATGAAAAGAAAAAACAAACAAACAAAAAATCAGATCTAGACATACGCAACCTCAGGGTTAAGATATTCAAGGACACCAAAATCTTCCCTTTGAATGAATGTGTGTGTATGTATGCCATGGAGCAACAGTTTTAGCTCTGAAGTTAAGCATGAACACTGCTCTGTTTGGAGATCAAGGTTTCCATCTCTTGGTTATATGTGAAGAAAATTATGTATTACTGCGTAAAACTGCTGCAAACTTCACCTCCTCTTTGAATAAGTGATAATTTTACAAGGAAGATTATTCATTAGGTTTACATGTCTTTTTAAAGCAGATTCTTGAAAAAACTTAACATATTTTACCAGGATTTTTATCATTTCAATTGATTTCATTAGAAACATTCAGGCATCTTGAATTTTCTAAGTAATTTAAACTCAGTGCTGAGTCTCTGGCTGTGTTGATAAAGCCTGTTTGGTTTTTTCCTAATTTCTAGTCTTTTTTTTTTTTTTTTTTTACTATCATTCATAACTGAAAATATGTTTTCCAATAAAACAGATAAAAATCTTTTTTTTCACATTTATTTTTTCTTTCAAGATCTAGTTTTTTGTTTAATTCTTTAGCCATTGCAGTATTTTTTCCCTCAGCTAAGGAACTGCTTAAAATATATTACATGTGTATCAATTTGACTAAAGTGCTGAGAAGTACAAAAACTTCACAACCTGTGAGTCACTCTTTGAGCCATGAGGTCATTATGAGATATGATGCAAGAAATTATGTTTGCAGTGTGCACTGGTAGAGTGGCCCAATTACCATGTATTTTAAATTTGATCTACCTGGTAAAATCTATATTTATTTGTAGTAGCAGCTCATGCAGAAAGATCTGGAAGTGCTTATATTGAAATGACATTTACTGTAGTCTAGATATTTACACAGTGGAAATGAACAGAGACTGGCATTACCAATACTAAAGGCAATAGAGCTAGGTGAAATATAGCAGCTATTTTGGAGAGCCGTTAGATATTTTGCAAGAAAGCAAAGGAGTAGCTGCTGCAACAGAAATGACTGCAAGGTAGATTTAAGCAGGTGGACAGTAAATGATCCAACCAAGGCAAGTTTTAAGTTTTTGCAAAAAAAAGGGCCACATGTAGTTGGGGCTTAACATGGACTAGACTGACAGGGCATAGGGGATATAGTTATAGAGTCACCAAACAGATTGTATTGGAAATGTGAGACCATCTCAGGTCATTCTGGTCTTGACCATGCAGAGTATAGGCATGAAGTGCTGATGTAGAAGCCTAAGGGGAAAATGACATGAGAGAGTCCAATCTCATCATAAAGATGCAGTCCTGAACAGTTGCTGCCTACTGGTGGGAAATAGGTACAGTAGGGCAACACCTAGCTAGCTCTTTCTTAGCATAGTGAGGATTATTAACACCACTCTTTAGGAGTCTCATTTATTTTTCATATCTTTGTAGTACCAGTCTATAGTAGCAGGTACTCCCTCAAATTATCTGCCATTTACCCTGTTGAAAAGCTTTGCAGACATTTCTGGGTGAAATACTAAACCTGAAACTTTGATGTAAGTTAATTTCCATTTATATTCTTATATAGAAATGTTCTTACTATTCAGAAAGCTTTTAGTGATCTTATTTGTTGGTTAGTAAAGGTAAAGAGCTGTTAATTTAGAGCATTTTTGGTTGCAAAAACTGTGTATAGGTACTGATACAGAAGTTAAATTGTAATAATAAGTAAAATGGTAATGTCTGTTGTGAGTTTGTTGAAAATTATTTGCAAATCCATTTTAGTTCATTAGTATATACAGTTCAGAACTGCTTACAATCTGTATGCAGCGTAGAACAAATAAAACATAAAAGCCATAACTCAGTGTGCTTTGCTCTGTGTGACATTTCTTAACAAAATACCTCCCTGTGTTCTAGAAATCTAGTAAAAGGGACAGCTATTAGTCCTTACAAATATATTCTTTTCTTCTAAAGATGTTCTTTATGAGACAATTTTTGCCTGGATCTTCTGACTGCAGCCTACTAAAAGATCAGAGATAAAATAAAATCAGGTCTTCTTGCAGTATCCTGTAAATGCCAAGAAAGGGAAAGATATATATTTTAGTGTGTACCAGTGAGAAGAGACTTGCTTTGTCTTCTCTGCAACACGCCTTTAAGTAGATGAAGATAGCAAGTAAAGCCTCCCCTTCATCTTTTCTGGACTCAACAAATCCCGTTTTCTCAGCCTCCTTTCACAAGTCATGCTCTAACTGCCTAATCACCTTAAAGGACCATTATATTGAATAATACTTTTTGTGAGAGAATTGGGGAAATTGTTTTTTTTACATTACCAAAAAACACTGGCAGGAGTTTTCTGCCTTTTTCAGAAGATCTTAACTAAAATAGATATATTGCCAATCAAACAAGAGAGCAAGGCTTCATGATCATACTCGTGCATACCAAACTTATGCATAAGCATACTTCTGATTTCAGAAGGAGAAAAGAAATTCAGTTCTTGGTATCTTGTCTAGTCATCTTCATAAAATCCACTATGACATACTTCATCTATGTCCAAACTGGAACTCATTCTGAACCAAGCCACTTTTAGAGCCAGCTAACAAAAAAAAACTTGAATTGAGGATTTCTTTTTGCCATATTTACTAACTGTGATCATCACTACAAAAAAGAGAGTTCAAACAATGTATGTCATTATGCAGAAGCTCTCTTCCTCATAGTTTAGATAACAAAAAATTGAATAGTGGCTGTGTTTTTCTTTGCCAGTGTTGGATTTCAAGTGGAATTCATGTTAGAAGAACATATAATTTGGCAGTGACTTATCATTACTACAAAGATCTATAGGTATCTTGCTATCTCACAAGCATACAGAAAGAATTGAAATGTATATTTTTGGATGTTAAAATATCTGTATTTTTAAATGTAAAATAAATCATAGAATCAGAGAATGGTTTTGGTTGGAAGGGAATTTTAAAGGTCATCTAGTCCAACCGATCTGCAATGATGTGGTGGGTTGACCTTGGCTGGACACCAGGTACCTGCCAAACCACTCTATCACTCACCTCCTCAGCAGGATGAAGGTGGAGAAAATAAGATGGAAAAAAAATCTTGGGTCAAGATAAAGGCAGTTTAATAAAGCAAAAACAAAGGTTGCATGTGGAAGCAAAGGAAAACAAAAGATTTATTCTCTATTTCCCATCAGCAGATATCCAGCCACTTCCCAGGAAGCAGGGCTTCAGTATGCATACCAGTTGCTCTGGAAGACAAATGTCATAAGTAAAGAATACCTCCACCTCCTTCCTCCTCCTTTCTCTTAGCTTTTATTGCTGAGCAGATGCCTTATGGTGTGGAATATCCCTTTGATCAGTTTGGGTCAGCTGTCCTGGCTGTATCGTCTTCTAAAATCTTGCCCACCCCTATGCTACTCATGAGAGAGGTAAATGTTCGAGAGGCAGCCTTGATGCTGAGTGAGCACTGCTCAGCAGCAGCCAAAACACTGGTGTCTTGTCAACAATACAAAGCACAGCACTATGAGGACTGTTATGGGGAAAATTAACTCCATCTCAGCCAGACTCAGTACAAATGAGCAGGGATATCTTCAACTAGACCAGGTTGCTCAGAGCCCCATCCAACCTTGAATGTTTCCAGGGATAGTGCATCTACCACCTCTCTGGTCAACCTGCTCCAGTTTTTCACCACTCTCATTGTAAAAAAAAATCTTCCTTATATCTAGGCTGAATATACCCTCTTTTAGTTTAAAAGCATTGCCCCTTCTCCTATCACAACAGGCCCTGCTAAAACGTGTCCCCATTTTTCTTATAAGCCCCTTTTAAGTACAGAAAGGCCACAATAAGGTCTCCCCAGAGATATATATATATATTAGCATGTAGTNTGTAAAAAAAATCTTCCTTATATCTAGGCTGAATATACCCTCTTTTAGATTAAAAGCATTGCCCCTTCTCCTATCACAACAGGCCCTGCTAAAACGTGTCCCCATTTTTCTTATAAGCCCCCTTTAAGTACACAAAGGCCACAATAAGGTCTCCCCAGAGATATATATATATATATATTAGCATGTAGTAGTAGCCTATGACAATCATTAGTCTCTGCCCTCACGATTTTCACTAGGAATAATACCAGCATCATATCTGAACCCTTGAGAATCCATGAAATGTAGTATTATAAGCTGCTCCTTCTTTACAGGTAGGAAGTTGTCTTGGAAAAGGTATTTGTGTAAAGATGTATTGCCATTGCCTAATTACAGTATATGCAGGATTGAATTTGTGATAGAATGTCTTACGCTGTGATTTCAGGAGTAAACAAAGGACAGATACATTAGCATACCAATCAGATGTGTTACGATGAAGTGTCCATCTTCAACTGTCAGTCTAGTGAATGATAGTAAGACCTTGTTTGACATTGCAAGTCTCCCTTCCTCTCACGAGTAACCAGAGAAGACTATTCAGTTTAAACAGGAGTATGGGATCTCTTTNTTTTTTGTTTTTTTTTTGTTTGTTTGGTTTTTGTTTTTTTTTGTTTTGTTTTGTTTTTTGTTTTGTTTTGTTTTTTTGTTTTTGTTTTGTTTTGTTTTGGTTTGGTTTTTGTTTTTGTTTTTTGTTTTTGTTTTTGTTTTTGTTTTTTGTTGTTTTTGTTTTTTTGTTTTGTTTTGGTTTTTTTTTAGTTTCTTTTTTCCCTCTCTCTTTTTTGGCTAGGAATTCAAGGAAGAAAGAAAATGAAAGCATCAGCCAAAGTTTGCTGAGACAAAGAAAGCATTGAGGTGAGGGGGTGGGAACAGAGCAGGAAGACGGTCTTAGACTCCATCTCTTTCAAGCTGTGTAAGGGAAATTTTAATCTGGAATTGTGTCTCACTCTCTAAAGTAATAGATCATCTGAAGTTCTCCATATATAATGGCTTTTGAAAAGTAAAAGACTTCAATTCTTCCTGCTCGTTACCTTACAGGCAAGTATAGAAATTTTTCTGAATATACCCTTGACAAAAGGTCATTTTCAGAACAGTTGTTTTTTCAGGTAGCTGTTCTTCAAGGGATGAAGAAATTTTCACTTCAGAGATTTGTGACCTCACAATAACCTCAGGGTGATTCAGGAACTTTAACAGGCCTTTCTATTTTTTTGACTTAGACACAAATAACAGCAAAGAGATTTTTCTTAGAATCGGTTAGTGTTTTAATGTGTCTAATTCACTACATAAATTTTTTTTTTTTTTGGTCATTGTGAGAGGTATAGATACATAATATGGCACTTTTTACCTGATGTTTTTCTATGGCTTTTGGGATAGCTATTACTAAAAATGAAAGGCACAAAGGGCAAAATAAAATTGTAGATATGCATAATTCTCACTGACCTCTTTATTTAGATTGCTTTGTATCTGGAGGGGTTTGGTACATTTACACTCTCTTCTCACCTCAAGTCTTGAAACAGATATGCACCTTTGGATTAAATTCAATTACAACGGTCATCTTTTCTCTGAAAAGCCAGATGAGCTTTTCTAAGATGACAATGGCACTATAATGAGAAGTAACAGCATTTGATACCACATTAATACCCATATCCTTGATAGCAACTCAGTAAGTCAAATTGTTGCAAATTCTTTGTTAGCTAGGGATCTGATTACATGAAAGAAAATACATTGTAGAAGAAAAATACAAGAAATCCAGAAAGAAAATATTATCGCTGCTTTTTGTATCTTGATGCCTAACTGAAGACACCAACATCCATGTTTGGGAGCTGAAATATATGATCCAAATGTCAGAGGTGTGGTTCTATAGACGAGTAAATATGAATGCAAGTGTTGCATTCCCATCTTAATTACATACATTTTAAAATTTTGTCCAACACTTGCAGTCAACTGTTCAACCAGTTCTATATCTGACACTGGATATTCTACAGCACTGCCAATTAAATCATGAAGGTCAGCCAGAATACAGCTTGAGAAGTATCCTCACAATTAATCATGGAGATTTACTTAATTCAGTTCTGCCTTACCCATTTAGGCAGTTTGGGAAATTAATAGCTTTGCTGATTAGTGTAATAGAAACTCAAAAAATAGGTGTCTATTTTATCTTTGATATGTCACTGCTAACACTCATTATATTGTTTAATGCCTATAGATATTAAATACCACATGAATAAATAGTCTTTTCTCACATGCAAGCTATTCAGCTTATGCTGTCTGCAAAGGTTTATGGAGAATAAATTATGGAAGTAGGCTGGATTTCTATCAGATCATGTAATCATATTAGGGAAATATATTTCTTTTAGTACATACTCATATGTGGTTGTGTCAGAGACAATTCTATACAGATATACTTAATCCTCTAAAAGACAAGCTGTTTGCATGCTTAAGAAAATGCATGTTAGCAATATAAGATACCCAGTTTCTCAACTAGATAACTTCAGGGAGCTTGCTCTTTCAGTACTGCAAAGCAGAGTGATATCAGGAACGAGTTAAATAAAACAAGAGCTGTGACTATTACTTCACAACCCTCAGCAAAAAGCTGACATGCACTTGTATTTAATTACCAGTCAGGTTGCACTTTCCAGGACTACCATCTCTGTTGGTACATTACTCATTTTGTAGCTCCACCTGTGCTCAATTAGGCCTGGCTGTCCTTGAAGATTCCAAGTACCAAAGCCTCTAGACTTGCAGGGATAAATCAGCCCTTAAAAACATTGCTTGTCTGTGTTGAGTAATGCTTGGTTAATAGGAACAAAAGCAGCCAGAGAACTGAAGAATCACACCAATGGCTGTCAGAAAGGCAGTGTTGGCCAATAAATATAAGCATTGCAACTCAAGTTTAATGTCTACTTTCTATTCTTCAAAACAATAATTGATCAAAGTTGGTAATTTGTTGTTAGAAGAGCTTTAAGTAGATGTGCTTCCAGGTTGAACTTCCCACTCAGTGGGATTTCCCTGTGCAAAGGTACATACAATTTCCTTATTCTTTTTGTATATTTTGCCTTGAAAAATATTTCTTTAAAAGCAGTTTAGGAGGGTGTAGACCCTGTTCCGTAAAGTATGTGAGCAGTCGTGCGGGATGAGTTATCATCCACATAAAGACAAATTCAATGCTGAATACTATTGAAACAGAATGGTTGGGTTTTATACTCACTTAAGCTTTTAGATTTTCCGAGATTTCAGAGGCAATGGCTTAGTAGTCCCTCATTGTTAAAAACTTGCATCTCAACTGTAGTCTGTATGTCTCAATTATTTACTTGTAGATTCTGGCTGTTGTTTTGCCTTTGTGCCTCTTTTAGAGTATTCTAGTTTTTAAAGTTTTATTCCCTGCATGGATTGTTATGGACTCTAGTTCTATCACCTCTTACTAACAATTTGATGCAAGTTGAATGGACTTCTTTACAGCTATAGGTCTGAAGCAGATTTCCATTCAGTTTTTCACTGGTGCAAATGAAAAATGTAAGGTACAAACCAACAGAATTGAAGCCCTGTGAAGTGTAAAAATGTCTAGGTATAGTGAGAGACTGACCTTTCCACACTTTTCACTGTTAACTTCCTTTGAAACTTTATCCGCAAGTTGGTAGCTCCATCTATGTCTTAGACATTACTGTACCCAAGTGTGGTTTTGATCACCTACATCTAAGTACAAAGCAGGGTACAGTCCCAGCGCCCATGAGACGCTTCTCTTCTCCTGATATCCACAGAAAGGAAAGGCAGGCACACAGGCCACATGGGAGTGTCAGCATACTCCAAAACAGTGACAGATATGGATGATCACAGTGCACACCATGTTTGCTTCCCAAGGGCAAATAGCAAATCCAGCTTGTTTTATTGTTTTCTTGACAGATGGTACAAATACCATTAACTGACAACTGTTGGCTAGTGCTGTATTTTGAAATTGAAGTTGACCTTTTATTTTACCACACAGCCATGGCTCGACTTTTTGTTCAAGCGGTATTCAACTACTAATCTGAACTTAAAAGAACTCAGGAAATTTAGAAGATATTGAGATGAACTGAAGCAAATTATGAGCAATCTTAGGTCAAAACCTAAACAGTCATACACTCTCTTATGACCAGATAGATTGAAGTAATGAGTTTTGCAAGATTTGCAAAATTAAAGTACAAACCCATGATGATCATATATTGTGGACAACATATTGTATTTACATAAAAATGAACAACCCAAAACAAGCAAGTTTTTGCCCATTTAAGTTTGCTATCAGTGTGATAATTCATGTCTTCCAGGGATATGAGAGGGTAGATAGGATCTAGTACCTCTTTTAAAATGAATATTTATGTGACTGAAGTGGTCCATTCATATTCTATACCTTTTTATATAGCTCTACAATCTGTTTTATCACCAGTTAAAACATTTATATGTTTCTCCTGGTTTAGCCACTTTGAAATAAAGCAGCATGGCAAAACTTATGTTTTTGATAATTTTCTGTCCTTATCTTCCTTTTTAAAATGTATGTACCTCTCTTTTAATATCAGTAGACCATATCGTGTCATCAGACTTTAAGCAGAACTTCTGATTGAAATCAATGGTGAGCATAGTTAAATGCTGATGACATAATATCACTTGGTGAAACTAACAAAAAGTTAGAGTAGCACATCATATGTGATCAGGAGTAGTTTTACGTTAGTATTGCAGTTGTTAAATGTAGTGTGGCATGAATGTTAACAGTGAAAAAGATAATAGGAATTTTATACCTATATTTTGAAAAGCAATTCTGAAATTACTATCTCATGTCATGATTGCAAAACTTATAAAGTGCACTTACCAGATGAAGTCAGGAATTGAGACTATAGGGTTTTGCACAGTTATTACTGTATTCATTCTTTTATTGGTTTGTTCTTCAAATAAGAAAGGCCTCTGATGAAAATGTGAATAAGCGATATGTTGTTGTACATATGTGCACATGTATAGTCACTGGATCATATAAATAAGGGTGGAAGAGTATCAAGATATCTCATTGATCCTCCCTAGCCTGATATAATTCCTGAATGATTATACAACCATTTTCAATATGTTAGGGTTTCCTCAACCCAGCAATTGTTTAGACCTTCTTTTTCCTCTCTTCCTGATGCTGGGTATTTACTTTAAAGAACTTTCTAGCAGTGTAGTTTTGACCTTAATACAACTTTTTGTTGTTGGAATTTTGCCTTGAGGCTTCAGTCAGAACTTTAATAAAGAAGACTTTAAACTGATAGAAAAGTTATTAAGTTTGTTTTAATTGTCTTCCCTAGGCAAAGTTCCTAAATGGATAGATTAGCTACTGGCTGATACGGAAAATAAGGTGTCCTTAAAAGAAAGCAAAGCACTGTCTGTCTCATGAAAGTGTTTGGATCAGAATAATCTATGCTGATGTACCTGATACAAACTCATGCAAACTGAAAATAACACTCAATTACTCCATGTGAAACTGTGCACAGATTTAAAGTACCATTGCATTTTCTGTGACTGCAAGTGCTGATAATCCCTAATTTACAACAGTTTTGGAACAATAGGCAGTTCTTAATTGCATTCATGATGTATGTTGGGAAGCAGTAATTTAGCTGGAAAATATCATAGGCAATCTATTGATCTAAATGACTGAAGAAAATAGGTACATCATTGAAATAAACTCAGTTACATCATGCTAGAATGTAGTCAGCTGAGGTAATTATCTTTTGTTGTTGCTCAGCTTGGTGTTCCCAACCTGGTTGAAAGTTTCATTTAGAATTTAAGATGGAAAATTAATCATTTCCTGTTTGGCAAAATAACATAGGTAATACTATAAACACAAACTATCAAAAAATAGATGCAAAATCAAGCTTTCATGAGTCAGGAATGTTAGAATACAGATTGCCCAATCCTGTGCAGTATTAAACACCAGCCNTAATTTCCAAGCTCCATTCCAGCAGTTAATATCATGGCACTTCCACCTGTCTGACCTTGACACTTGTCTGACTTTGCTTGTAGTGACATAGTGGATATATCTTAATATTCAGACTTAACAAGGAGTAGCAGGTCTTGCTACTTCCTGATTTGCTGATTTTCTTCCTTACCATGGGATTTCATAAGTCAGCTTATACCGCCTGAAATGGAGGCAGTAAGAATACTGATAACATTGCATATCACTCTCTCCTGCAGTGACAACACCTGTTTACTTTTCCATCCCTGCTGGCACTGTACTTTCCACTTTTAGATGCTATTAAGTCAGCACTCTGTACCAAACCATTTTGTGAGACTGAAATGGCTCCTCTGCTATATGTGGCAGATCTTCCCTGGTGTAAAGTTTAGACCAAGGGAGTGTCTTCCAACTGAGCAGACAGTGAGCTGAGAAGTCTTTTTCTTCCCCTGTTTAGTATGCTGTGTATCTATTCACAATAAAATGATGAGCTCTATGTAATTGAAGTGTACTAGGTGAAGATGATGTTGTAGGCCTGCTGAGAAGATTTTAGGGAGCTCAGAACTGGAATAAATTCACTGGGAATGGATAAACAAGTGCAGAAGGAAAAAGAATTGTCAGAGCTTCAAAAAGCAGAAGTAGATCTTTAAGATTCATAATGAAGATGGTTAATGATTTCTTTATTAACTTATGCTCTTCTAAAGTCAAAGTATATTTGCAAATAGTATAAAATAAGTTTTCAATTAATCTTTTCCCTTGATTGCCTCTTTGAGGACATGTTTATCTGTGCTGTTAAGCCCTCCATGAAATTGTTCATAGTAGTGTCACTTTGTGTGGATGAGCCATTATGCCTGCAAATATACAGATGCAGTCTAGAAGATCCTTTTTGTTTTGCTTGGATGTCTAAAGAAAAATAGTTTTGAAATTCCTATTGTACCAGAATCTACAACATTAACATCCTTATTGCTGCTGTCACCAAAGCACTGTCACAAGCAGTGCAGCTATAAAACACTTTCTGGCAGCATCAACAGGAAGTGAAGGAATTAATAGATACAGAAATGTCATTTTCTTATCACTGAAGCTGATGAAGACAAAGGTGCATCCATGATAAGGAGCAAGGAGCTGTCACTTTCAAATTGAATCATGCCACTCTGGAGAGAACTTTTTTCTCCAAGACTATCTGTTTCATTTTTACTCACTGACCTGCAGATCTATTTGATATTATTCTATCTGTTTGTTACAGTTTCTGCTTGAAACTGCACAGGCAAAATCATGCTCCTGGCATCCATCCTAGAAACCTTATCCTCTGGAATTAGTGTGTCAGAAATGCAGTTTTGTAATTTGAATAGTACCATGAATGAAATAAGCATCAAATATAAACTTCTATAGAGTTATGAAACATGAGGTGATACACTGAATAGAAATTCTGTATATCCATGCTTACTTTATTAACTATTATTTACTGTTCAGTTTCATGGTTTTACAATTATTATGGACCCAACTGCAGTTACAGTTTTTGCAATGAACTCAGAGCTAAACTGAGTGATGTAGTTATTGCACAGTTATTTCGTACGATTCCACACATCTTTCAGTAGGACAAAGAGAGCCTTTGAACCATATGACTGAACAAATATAGGATGCCTGATTTTTCCACGTACCACCAATTCACAAAACTTCAGTTCAAATTGGTGAGCATCTGTGGTGGAACTCAGATGTATGAAAAATATATCACTTTTGAGTTACTAAGTTCAAATATTTTCATTATGGAACTGCTGGTATAACAGCATAAATATGCTGACATTATTAAAAAGCTTCAAGTGAGAAATAAATAAAATATAAGACAATTTTAATAAGAAATGCACATAGGATTATGTTAGAACATCAGTGAAAAATTTCCATTTATACTACAGATATTTTATTCCAATCACAGGGGTATTGCAAATGTTTTGAAGTGAAATTTTGATTGAGGTCCATTCTATTTGCTTTTGACAGGTCACCTTTTCTGTTGCCAGATAATCTACCTTTTTAAAGTCTCTCATATTTTGTTAGTGTTTTTGGCTTCATGGCCAACACTTTCAGCAGTGACCCTTTCCCAAAAACACATTATTGAAATCCTGTCTTCTCTGAAGACCTTGGGAAATTTAGCATAGATTTTGATTGGGATAGACTGTTATCTCTTATTATCTATGAAATGGATAAAAATTACATGAAATTCAATATTACTAAATACTACATAAATATTAAATTTTGGAATATAAGGATTATACACTGTTGCAATATTAATCTATTTTTAGAAGAATATGGGTATCTCATAGATATTCTTTGACTAATTTAACTATCCATTATTTCTTGTATTGGCTAATTTAGCTGCCTAACAATGTCTGTTCTCAACTATGCCAGGGAAATTTCTAAAGATTTTTTTAAGTGAATTTTTTTCTGCAATTTTCATATATATGTGCACCACAGTTTGTGCTAAGGTGCTGTTGCAAATGGGTGGACTGACTAAGATGATTTTAAAAGTATGCTTTCTTTCAAACCTGCAGTTACCAACATCTTGTCACCATACCATCTGTCTAAATATTTTCAGAAACATGATTACAAATAGTCGTTATGTTACCTTTTTCACTTTGCAAATGGCTGCAAGTGTGAGAAGTCTACTGTGAGTTTTGACATTTTTTACAGCGGGGCAAGAGTAGTAAGCTTCTCATAGGAAAACAGCTGCCTGTCATGCTTACTCCTTTCCCAACCTTTTCTCTACAGTATGTGGTATTTCTTCTGTAAATATCAACTTGAATGAAATATATCCTGCCATTTGGAGCATACACGAGAGTGGGAATAACAATCACCCAAATTCTGACTGGTATGTTTACTATAATAAATGAGCTGCTTGAAACAAGTGTTAGGTTTTACATTATGATGTTGACTCTGGTTCAATTTCTTATTCTCAGAAAGCTAAGTCATTGAAAGGCTGTTTAGTTTTTGAATTAAGTGGATTAGTGACAATCTCATTAATATTTAGGTGTGTAAGCTTTTACTTGCCAAAGACATAATTTACAAATTCTAACGTGGCATTTAAAATTTCCAGGCTATATAGATTAAGGGTTGGCAATATTGGTCCTTACAGCTGATTAAGCTAGATGGGGCAATACAAATTTAGGAGGTATAGAATTAATTGCTGCTGAGAACAGGAAGGGCAAATAATGTAATCTGTTTCTCCTAAGACCAAAACTGTTCTTGGGACTTATGACATAAGGCACTTATATGACTTAATTTATTTCAGTGAAAAGTGTGTTCATTGCATGGAATGAAAAAAAATATTTTTTTTGCTTCTGCTTTTCAGGAATCTTTTTGGATAGTGCACTTGCTTCTTCTTTTCCTAGCTTCCCTCTCTAGGCTGACTATGGGTTTTGTTTGAGTGCTTTTGTGTTGTCTAGGAAGGACTCTCTTATTCCTCCTGTATAAAAACATTATTCTTTTTAAGTTTAAAACATGTTTTGAATATTAAAAATCTGAAATTCTTTAAGGTTGAAAGCTAACTATATGTCAATGAACTGTTTAGAAGATGATGATCTATGATTTACTTATAGTCTTACACTGTTGCAAGTGTGCCATGCTCTTGTAATATGGAATAAAATATACTTACCAAGAAGTTCCTACCTAATTGCTGTTAATGTCTTAAATAAATCTTTCTCCTTAAAGTCTCCTTAAATCTTTCTCCTTCTTTTTGAGGTTGATGTAGTGTTTTAGAAATTCATTGATCAACAATGCAAACAATGAAAACTCTGAGTATTTCTGTGACTGTCTTTGAGGGGTTGTTTTTTGCAGTTGTAATGTGTTGTGGGGTCAGTAAGAGAGGACCTTAATCTTCAGAAATGATAAATCTTGTGTAAGAGTAACCCATTTTTCATCCTGCTCAAACTACAGCTCTTCTTCTTGGTCTTAAAAAAGGTAATCTGTGAAAAAATTAGGTAGAAAAGAAGGGTTAGATAAAATGTTTAATGCAGCTGCTGTGGAGAATTCACATTGGAGAATCATAGTGGCTGAAATGAATCCTCTTTCAGTGTTTTCTGGTAGTGCAAAGTATAAGCTGAAGCCATTTGGCTATTCTTTATTCAGAATTGCATTAAATCAAGGAATAAATAATTAAGGGATTTTTCTCTTTAGCATGAAACATGGTGATTACAAAAGCAAAAGGAGCTCTAAGATGTAGAAAGATTATTTTGAATGCTAGTGAATGTCGCAGAAAAGATTTGTCAGGAATAGGAGCTGTGGCACAGTAGATACAAAGAGCTTGGTAGAAAAAAAGGTTCTCAGTGAAATGATCCTAAAAGGGACACAGGCAAAAGTGGCAAAGTAACACTGTACAATGCTGTGTTTCTGTTTCTAAAGTTCTAGAGAGAAGGGCACAGATGATCCAGAGAAAAGGGACTATACAACTCACCTTGTTTTTATTTCAGATACTAAAAGGACCAGATTCTGTTGCCACAATAGTTAGTAGAAACTATAGTGTAACAGACTAACACAGAATTTTGCATAGTCACAAAATAGGATATTGAAAAAGTTTCTGAGTGACAAAAGTTAGTTTTGTGATTATGCTTATGTTACTTTAGATAATTACTGCTTTACAGCAACTGTAGAAGATAAATACCTTAAACATCTTTAGGCCATTTATATACATATAAATGTAATGAGATATATATGTACACTATATATATACACCTGTATACATTAATCTAAATGTATATATATCATGATTGTCTATAGAGTTTCTTCAGTGAACTAGTTCAGTAGTTAATACTATAGTTTAACAGGCAAAAATTGAATTAAATTTAAGTCCATTAATATTATTGCTCATGCATGTTAATCTTTACTAAAATCTTGGTTGGAGAAATTATGTACATTCATTAATTAATTTTTCATTATTGTTGTTATTTTAATTGCAGCTCCTCAGTGTAAACAATGCTAAAACATTCTTAAATTAGTGCAATCAGTTTTAAATACCCTTTAAATGGGAGTATATCTGTGAAAAGGAGTGTTTTGAATAGTGTTTATTTTCAGAGTAAAACTACATTTCTGATTTCCTCAGTAGGGTGGCATTGGTGCATGTGTTATTGAATATTACACAGGTTATGCTTGTTTTATTTTTAAATATATGGTGAACATAATTATATCTAAGTATAATACAAATGAGCAGTACTATTGGAAATGTTTTGCGTGGTTCTAGTAGACAATAATTGCATTACAGCACATACCAAATTTTGAGTTTCAAGTTGTTTGCCTATTTGCTATCTCTTCTTAGTGGCTGAATAAGTCTTCATCCTTCAGGTTTTTTAGATTAGCCCAATAGCCTTCACATTTTTGAAGCAGAGCATTTGAAGCTGAGCACTGTCAAAATCATAGGCTGAATCAATATTTTATCAGTTCAGTAAATGTTCTTATGTATAAGCACATGTCAGAGAATGTCTTTGTTTTCTAGAACATCAAGATTTATTCATTGTCATGTCTGTACAAAAATATTTTTTTTTCCTGAACCATTTCTAGATAAACTGAGCTTCTGATTTTGATGTGGTAAAGAATAAATTGGGCCTCATTCATGAAGCAATTTGTCTCTGACCCAGTTTTCAAAGTAAATTCAATTAATTTTTCATGCTGAAATGACAGGGAGTTTGTGATTACATAGCTCTATGCATTTGTAGTACCTTTTGACCTTGCTTTTCTATAATGCAGCCTTTCACCTGTACTTTGTATTGCATTCAGCTACATGAAGTTATTCTAAATACTATTTAGAGACTTTCTTGGCAGGGACTTTTGAAGGGCATCATAAACCTTGTGCTCATAGCATGGCTAACTGCTCAGACAGACCAGCTCTGGGCCTTGTGCACAGGAGTTTTGAGTCCATTGACAGACATTCCACAGCCTGTCTGGGCAGCCAGGTCCAGTGTTTAAGCATACTTCTTTTGGGGATTTTTTTTTCTTCCATTTGGAATTTCCCTTTCCTGTAGTACTTTGAATTCACTCATAGGAGATGAGAGTTATCGGAAGGATGAGAAATGCTGTTGAGTCTCAATTTTACTGAGGTTCATTATCTCTTTTGGCAGAGGTGTCTAGGAATCCATGATTCTGCATATGCTTGTGCTAGACAGAGAAATAAACAAAATTCTCACAAAATAGCATAATTTGTCATTGCTTTTGCATTTTGATTCCCTTTGTGACATAAAGACATGGTGTCTTTCCTTATTTTAGTTCATTAGCAATACTGAAAGATTCATTGGAACTGAGGTTTATGAGCTAAAACAATGCCAAACTGTACTGTGGCAATGGTTAGTATTTCAAACACTGACCTCTGATAAGCCTCTGAATTTGTGCCTGGCTGAATCAGACCTGTTAGCAAATGAAGCTCTGTAGTTAGCACAATGTGTGCTATTGCTATACTAATTTCACTTTAAATTGTATTTTTATCTAATACTGAAACAAACTTTTGTGGCTCTTATTTTTTCCTACTAGAAGCTGCTATAGCAAAACTTAGCCTAGTAAAGAGTCCTTGTTTCACCTTGCCTCAAAGCCCAGTGCTGCAATTAACAGTAGAGAAAGAGGTGTATAAGACATAGGCAATGAAATAAAAAAGTTTGTATTCTTCAGCAGATGTAGTCAGAGGCCTTCGTTATTCAGGATCTACCTTCTAAGCATGAGACAATTAATATCAAGAGGGCCATAATCCTTCTTGTGTGTATTTGCTTTTAAATTCCTTCTACTATTTTGTTTATCTGCTATGCATGCTTCTGTATAGCCAGAGGACACTTGGGAGAATTCTCTCTTTTGTGGGTAGAAAAAGATCACTGCTTTCACACATTAGACTGGAGAAAAGGAGGCTGAGGGGAGACCTTACTGATCTCTACAACTACCTGAGAGGAGGTTGTAGCCAGGTGGGTGTTGGTCTCTTCTCCCAAGTAACAAGCGACAGGACAAGAGGAAATGGTCTCAGTTGTGCCAAGGGAGGTTCAGGTTAAATATTAGGAAAAATTTCTTTACCAAAAGGGTTGCCAGTCATCAGAACAGGCTGCCCAGGGAAGTGGTGAATTTACCATCCTCACAGGTTTTTAAATATGTGTAGATGTGGTGCTTAGGAACATAGTTTAGTGGTTGGATTTGGCAGTGCTGGGTTAAAGGCTGGACTTGATGATCTTAAAGGTCTTTTCCAATCAAAATGATTCTATGATTTTATGATCTTTCTCTGGTGTGTTGGGGGTTGTTTGTTTGTTTGTTTGTTTGTTTGTTTTTTCTCCAGGGCTTCTGAGGATCTATAGGTAGCAAGAAAAAGTGACAGGCTAGTTTTTGACAGTTTCTCTCTCCAAACCTGTGGGTGAAGCCTGTGTGAGTTACTGCAGAGACTCTTTGTGGTATTGTCTAGCATTGACCTGGCCCATCTGAATTCCCACAGTCCACATATCTGAAGAGATTTCTCAAAGATACTTCACAAGCTTAGTTGCTATAGTGGCTGTTGCTCCGGCAGTATGCAGCCAACACCAGAAGATGGATTCCCAGTAGGATGGATCCCAGCAGGTAAAGGTGAATCTCAGGGCTCTTCAGCTGGGATTAAGTAACAGACTGAGAGAATTTGAAGAGTTTCAAGTTCATCTCAATTTCTATTTAATCCGTAAATTGTTTCTATACATGAAAGAAGTGGTACGGGGATTTTTTTGCACTTGCTTGGTGCCATTGCAAGGACATTCTTCTAGGAGAAGAGAATTTCTTTCCTTGGAGGTGGGGTTGATATGGGACTATTCAATCAGCATAGCTGCATACTTTGCTAGGGCAATATTGGACTACACGAAATGATGTTTGCCCATCTGTTTCTAGTTTCTAGAGGACAGGTTATCCTCTCACCTCTAGCATCAATTGACAAGCTCGTTGGCAGCCTCAGCAAAGGACCAAATAGTGCTTAGGTATGGAGCTTAAAATGCCATCTTGTTCCTGCGCTGAGCTCTCAAGCATGGGACTTAACAGGGGAAATTTATGTGGCTGCTGTGTTTTCCCTCTTCCATGGGTAGACACAGCTTCAGCTCAACCCTGGTAGTTTTTGAAAGCAGTGATTCCCGGAAAACAAAATTATTAAAGGAGCAGGATATCGATAGTCAGCTGTTAGCTTCCTGCCAAGAAATGAAAAGGGGACTTTTGGAAAAATCATGCATGGTATTAACTCAGGAAGTCTCTAAAATGTTTACAATGAAGAAAGAGAACAAAAGGAAACAAACACTGAAAAACATAAAGATAGTCCCCAGCCTGCAGACCATGTATAATTAAAGAGAATTTTAGCCTTTTTTGTATTTTTCATTTTGCTGCTCATTCATGTTTCCACAAATAAATAGCATATGTGAATAATTTTTGGATTATGGCTGATCTGTGAACTATGTGGTTTACATAGTCACTGCTTCCTTTTTCTTGTTTGCAATACCTGACAGATCTACTAACTGTATTGTTTTTACTAGCTACATAGATTTTTTTAATCAATAGTTAGTTAGTAATGTCAGTAATAAACAATGATAGCTAATTTTGGTAAAATTCTCAGACTGTAGTGGATATTTTCAGTAGATTTTTATGATTTCATTGATTGCTGCTTCTTTATTTTTTCTCCCCTAAAACTCTTACAGTCTGTGCTTTAAATTACATCACCTGGAGTGAAACACACGTTGTTATTACTCTTGCTCACATATCATCTTGAGAATTGTTGAGAATCTTCCCCTCAACACAATAGCTAGTGAGAATGAATTCTTCACTTACTAAACTAAACTTGTGTCATGGGAGACAGGAAATAACATTACATTTCTGTGTCAGAGGAAAAAACACAATTCTACACCCTCCAGCCTGTGCAAGTCTTCTTTACAATGCATCTGATAGCATTGAACATGTGTCTTGACTTACTGTTCTCTTCCATCCTTGGGTCTGTCCTAACAAGGCACTTAAATATTATGCGTGGTTGTATTGTGGACAAAATGTCCAGGAGACTAGCTAGCAACTGCCCAGTTGTGATAAAGGCAGAAACTGCCTCAAACCTGACTTCTATTTCTCCTAAAAAATATTTCTTGCTTATCACATTAAACTAAAATGGGATGAAATTGATCTAAATGTGGGGTTGACAAGCATACCTCAGATAAAAAGGAGGCAGTTATCAAAACTTCCAGATCTGTTAGGAAGTACTGGCTCGGCTCAGTTTTACTTTGTGGGAGAAAAGATTGCTATGCTCTTTTTCTTTGAAGGCAGATACCAAGAGTCATGTTTATATCCCCTGCTGAATCAAATTAAGCAGAAACAAAGAAAATGTGCTCTACTTCATCAAAACTCTTTATCTGAGCTTTCTCTTCAAAACTTATCACTGTCATGTCCCCTGACAGCATACCTCACACTAACAGTATTTTATCTGATTTTTTCCTGTCTTTTAAAGAAAAGTTGGAATCACTTAAAGGAGCAATGCCAATTTAAAAATAAATGTATTTTCTTAATTTTTAAAATTACTCTTAATTCTAAACAATGCCTAATATTATTGAAAAGGAGATAACCAAAAGAAAGAAGCTGTCATTCATATGCAGTGTGTTTGACTTCGTGTTTGCCAGTTTCTTTGCATCTTCCAGGTGTTGCTGGCAGCCACACAGCAACAAAGGAGAGATACACACTTTAAAGTATACTTTTAGAAAAGTAAGTAAAGCATGCATGCAAATTTTTTCATGGTGAACCGAGAAAAAAGAGAGTATAGGCAGAGGTACAAATGCTGAGGCAAAGAAACAAATGCAGATACTGGCAGTAAATGAGTACAGATTGAGGACCTTATTCTAGGAGGAAAGGGTGAAGATTAGAAGAGAAAAAAGAGTAGCAAGGGTGAGGCCATAAAGTTGGTCCCTCTCCTGCATCTCTGGTGGGAACTCTGAGGATGAAGTGTTGTCCTTATGTGAGTATTTGAATGTCTCTGACGGCCACGTAGAACTTGGGATCTGGGGATGTGTGGCCTTTAGGATAGTATGAGCCCTTGATTCTGCAGGGTACCCACTGCAGATTTACCTTCACCATAATTAGGAGACTAGGCAGGCAAAAGATGTAGCCAGCCTCAGCTCTATCCACACAAGGAGACAGTCAAACTCTAACATCATTCATGTCAAACCACTACAATTTTCACATTTTGCTTTTAGGTCATGGAGGAGTAAGGACCCCTGATGTAGCTGTACTTTCTTGTAACTCTAGTTGCCTGAGTTTCTAGTGTGAATCATCATGATTAAGAATTCTAAATTACTACTTTCTCTGAATATGGCATAATCTTTCTTTTGAGTATATGCCAGAACATAGCTAAAATACAAAACAAAAAATATAAGGCAGAATTTCGAGGAAAAGATACTGAAGTAATTTTAATTTGTTTTCCCTGGTACCCAGCTTCATTGTACATTACCATTTCATTCCTGATTTTCTCAAATGAGTCAAGTTGCAGCTTTGAAGGACAAAAGAATAATTAGATTAGTCAGGTCTAAAGATCAGTTGAGAAAAGGTAGGTAAATTTTCAGTATGATAAAAGATGAAATTAATTGCTGACAAATCCACAGTAATGCACGTTAGATGCTATTTGTGGCAATGTTGAGTTCTAAATGATGATGCACTGAAGTATAGACACAGGAATGATTGTTTCCAAATGAAGGAAAGCTTCTAGTGGTATGCAGCAGCACTTACTGAGGCAAAAGTAAATATTAAGAATGAAACAGAAATAATCCTGAAATTAATGAACTATTAATTGTGATTAATAAATTGTGTGTGCTGTCATCTGGAATATTATGTGAAGTTTTCATAAATGAGTAACATGTAATAGCAGTTTCATTTTTGTACTGAGACATATAAAAAATTGGAGCTGTTTAGTCTGGAGATATGATTAATAAAAGAAATACATTGTAAGAATGTAAAATAATTACATTACAGAACAGTATTTTGTAGGGCAGAAATGAGATTTTTCTTCATTTTAATAAAACTGAGCAATAATGAAAATTAAACATATAGCAGAAAATAAGACTCGTGATGAGAAATGCATGGCACCGCATACAAGGAAGTGAGTAAATGGATATGGAAAGGATAGGTGGCTTGGATTCTTTGAATTCAAGCTAGTGTCAGTTGGACATCACATAATGTTCTTTTGGCACTAGTGTTTCATGTTATGCTTGGTAATTTCATGAAGGAGCCTGAGACCTAGCTACTTTCCAACTTCATAGATAAAGCTAATGACGAACGGATGTCCGCATCTGGGCAGGGACACAAACTCTGAGGCACCCACTGTGAATCCTGACACAGTGGTCAGGGATGGTCAGTCCTGGAACAGTCAATGGCGAGTCAGGTTTGCTGGTTGTCTAGGATTGGATAGAAAGAGAGACAAACTGTCAAAGGAGAAAGCAACTAGAATAAGCAGCCATGATTTTTTCTACAAAATACAGTGAGTGTTATCTTTTCATCTGTGTGTGAGAAAGAGCCAATTTAGTGGCACATGTACATGCCTACTTTGTTATAATGCCTTTGATCTACACAGCAGCATGAAGAAGAGTATTCTTTCTTTCTGCCATCCTTCATGAGTGCTCAAAGATTACTCTGTAACAGTAAAATATCCATGAATTTTCCCCTCCCTGTCTATTTCTGAATAGTTCTCAGAGAGAATACAATTTCTTTGAATGTGTTGCCATTTGCCAAGGAAGGAATTATTATACTATATTATTATACTAATATTAAGTACCTGTCCCTCACTTTGCCCTTTCCCATGTCACAGCCCACCTTATGCCTTCATTCATTTTTCAATCTGTTGTGCTTCTTGGCTCTCATTGAGAGCTGCCCCCTCAATCACTTCTGCTTTTAATCTTTTCTATCCTTCCCTGTGTACTGTGGCCACTTCACCTCAGTAGTACATCTACAAATCAAAAGAGTCTGGCATGCCAAAAAAACAAAGATATAATATAACCGTATTTACTCATGCACGTGGCATCATGAAAGCCACAGAGAACTCTTGTTACTGTCTCTGCCCCTACCAGCACAGTCCTTAAGATTGCATTTAATTGCAATTAATATAAAGAAATTCATTTCACTGTATCACACATATGCCTTTCAAGACCATAGCACATATCAACTAAGTGAACCTTACTGCCCTACCAAAGTGGTCTGTTTTAACTGTCCCTGGTTTTTAGAGGAGAAAAATGGACTTGCTCCCATTCACAGAACATCAATAGCATAGATCAGCTCAGAACCAAGATTTATTTATTTATTATGTATTATTATTTTGGCAATAGCTAACTATAACCATCAGGTTGTATTCTCTCCTATATGCAAAACTAGACTCCAAACAGGGCCTCAGCTGAGACCACACTCCCCCAGACTTAGTACAGATGCTATACTATGGAACCAACTCCCCCTCTTTCCACATATTCACCATACTTTGCAAACATTAACTAATTAGTTAATCTGAGGTCCCACTTAAAACCAAGATCCTTTTTTTAGAATCTGATTTAAAACTAATTAATTAAGATGAGTTTCTGGCTTATTAAGCTCATCATAATAAGGACGTTATTTTGATTAGTCTAACACTGCTCTCTCTCTCGCTCTCGCTCTCATTTTTTTACTCTGAATTCAGTATCATACTCGATGAAAGAATAAAAATTGCTTGTTGACAATTTCACAGGGAATAAGAACAGCAGGGATCAAGTTTGCACTCATCAAACCAGTATGGCGATTGGGTTTTCCCATACTCTGTGATATCCAGGGTACTTTTGCTTGGGAGTATTGACAAAGGCCCACTTCTCCCCTCCTTTACATCCAACATTGCATCTAGTTCAAGTGGGCTTTCATAGCCTTCTGGAATATTCTCTTTAAGTAGCCAATGCTTCTGATTATTTCTAGCCTCAGAAGCACAAAATTTCCTCAGAAACAATATTTGAAGTGAAACTCGCAGAAGCTATTTCAATCCTCAGTTCTGGTGAGAGGAGAAAACAGAGAGGAAGAAGGTTAAACCCTACATGCTGCTGCAAACTAAGTCAACTAAATGCTTGTGTTTTTTGTTGCCCCCTTAAATTCACTCCCCACCAGGTTGTTACATTCCTGTACTACTGACATGCTAAGGTACTCACTCTGACCTGCCTTAGAATGAAAGAGCAAGTAAACAAGTAATGATCTACAAAAACATGAGTGAGCAATATAGAGTGCATAATGCAGACATTCAACGTACTCTTACACACTACTAAGAAAGGAAAAATTCTTTTTTGCAGTACTTTTCCACTAGTCTGCATGGGCTACATACCTACACTTTCAACTCATCAACTTTTCAGTAAACATTGACGAACTGTCCAGTCAAATAATGAAGTTGCTCCTTTTTTTCCATTGGTCTTATGTGACAATGGGGTGCATTTTCCAAGTCATATGCTGCTTCACACTCCTGTGCTGCTTGTTGGAAGGTAGTAATTAATTAGCCTGTGAAAATTTCTTTCCTTAAGTGTAGCTCTTCACTTTGCAAAGTCCCCGGCTTACCATTACAGTATCTTGAACATTAGCCAAGGATCATTTATAGTTTGGCTATCTCATCTTTTCCCTTGGTGTAACTTTCTTTTTCTGTTTTTTGCTTCTCTGATGGAAGAGAGCAGGCGGTAGGGTTCTCTTGCCCTTACTGCCATTCTCTAGGAACAGGCTGTTCCCCTTCTTTGCCTTTCTTAATATCTCTTTATTTCTTTACATTTTATGTTGTTTATCATCCTTTGAATGTGCAATAAACTTTATCTACCACATATCCAGCAGAATATTCAACATACATACAGCTTCTTAGATTCATAACTTCCACCTAACTGGGAGTTTCAAATAGATTCCATGCAAGGCATATTAATACAGCTGTTAGTGAAGCAATGTTAGCAGTGTCAAAGCATTCACAAAACAACTGTTATATCTTTGACCTCAAGAAAGACTTTCAACATATCATTAAAAGGCAAGCCTAAGAATTGAAGTTCATAATTTTTAGACACAAAAAATAATATACTTAGATCAAGGTTTTAGAATTTCCCTTGTGCCAAACATCACTCATACCTCATTGCTCCATAGGTGATAATTACTTCTTTTTCTGTATTCTCACAGGAGCTATTGAACTTCTCTCCTCCTCCCTTTGCTAACATATCACCTTATTTTATGACTACTAACTCCTACCTCCTTTTTTTTTTNTTTTTTCTACAACCTCCCCCCTTTTTTTTTTTTTTTTTTTTTTTTCCAGACTGATGAACGTAATTAAATTAAACTCAGGGCAATTTTTCAGAAGCTATTTGAAGTTTGCTCTTTCTGTTTTCTGACCTGAAAAAAAAACCCAAACCCCAAAAAAACCCCAAACCACAAAACACCAAAACTGTGCAAAAATGCTTGCATTTTTTTTTCCATCTGTATCAGCTGCTCTAAAAAAATACAGTTCTTCTCCATTGAAACTATGACCACCTTATGTTCTCTCCTAACAGAGAGACCTTCACTGATTTTGGTAAAAATGAGATAACTTATTTTGTCTTAATCTAGTTATGATCGTACAAACCAGGACTATTCAGTTGGAGGCTAGCAATACAATTCCATCTGGTCTCTCTTCTTCCAGCAGTACTTGTATATAACCTCTAAAGATTTATTTTCCATCTTGCCCATGAGTAAACTATTAGAATACAATCTGGCATACAGTTTGTATTAAATTGGGCAGTCTCACAATATTCTGTGGAGCTTAGAGGAAAACCATGACCTAACAACAGGAGAGAGGAAACTTGTAGGCACTGGGATGAAACAGCAGTATCCAGCCATTACTTATTTTAGCTGCAGAAGGAAGCTTAATGGGAAATTGGGCAGCTGGAAACATCAACACCCTCCTTCTTTCACTCACATGCTATGCATGTATGTTTGAGTATAGCACAGCCTACCTTAATAGCAAAAGTGTTGAATAAAAGAAGGAAGTGTCTGTCTTGATTATTAGTTGTAGCTTTGAGGTGCCACAACTGTGATGATGGAGAAGATATAATCATGATGGATTAGAGTATGTCTATAAGACACCATGAATGATTTGTGCCTAGTTCATTCCATATGGAGGGAAAAAAAAGTTAGATCTATACAGTGAAATAAAAAGGAAAAGATCCCTGTCCTTAAAGCCAAATTGTGTGGATGGACCTACATTTACATTGCTTCAGGCTGGTTCCTTCTAGAGCAGAGCAAGTATTTAGCATTTGGCCTATGTAGTATTCCTGCAGCCCTAAACCACAATTACTGTTACATTCAAAGTGTTTGAAATAATGTGATGGATGTTCTATATTCCACCAAAATGTTGTTTTTATCACCTGGTACAGACGTTCTTTATGACAGGCCCTGAGGTGCTCTGGTTGTTGAGGTTGTGGTGGTGGAGAATTGTGTAGGGCGGAGAGAGCCAAAACTGATGCAGTCTTATGTTCATTCTTTTTCAGTGTGATCTTTGATATGAATTGTCCCCAAATCAAGTGGGGATACATTGGATAAACTGTTCTGAACTGTCCACACAAAGCCTGTGAGAGAAAGAACAGCTAAGTATTATTCACAGTCAGGGGTCAAGCACTCAGGTTTGATCCTTTTCATTTTACCATTGCAGACATCCTTGAGGTTTCTCTGCTAAGCAATTTTACAGACTGACTCCTTGGAAAACAAAAGGTCAGGAACACTGTTGGAGAAATCTATTATAGTAAGACTTTGCAAAAGAGGGCAGTGAAAGGGCTGTATTAGAAGGAAGAAAGAAGAATGTTTGGAGCACAGGAAGGAAAGCCTTACTCCTTTTGAAAGAGTGTAAAAAGAAAGCAGGATGCAGAGAGCTGGAGAGAGAGACAAAGGTAAATAGAGGACAAGGCCAAATAGATTGTATAAGAGAGACGTATGTGCTAATAAGAGCACAGGAGGAGGAAAAACAGACAAAATTAATCAAGCTGGGAGAAAAGTGGAAGCTAGCTATAAAAGGTCACAGTAAGTCATTCTCATGGGATTGAATGAGGTTTTGAAGGAGGCAGGTGAGCCTCTCTGCAAAAGAGAGCTGTAGACAGCTAGAGGAAGATGAGAATTCAGTCCACAGGAGCATAGGGATAGAGGAGAAGTGCGAGAGTGGTGTGTTTAGGAGCAATAAGATAGGAGGAGCTCTTATGTTATTTTTTAACAATAATAAAAAAGGTATCTTGGCATTGAAGTGGGCTAAGTGAGAGTGTTGCTAGTTAGCTGGCCTTATTTGGTCTCAGTACTAACCAGATGTCTGATGCATCCGATATACTGTGATGGCTTCCTCTTACTGGTTTACTTTGTCAATTGAATTAAAGCTATATGTGATGTATAAGCTTTGTCACAGATTTATGTTGATGCTGACGGTATCCCAATACAAGGGTCTACTCTCAGTATGATAGGAAGTGCCTGAAACCTGAGTTGAGGCCACTAAAAGACCAAGGGTAGACATGTTGCCTTCAATAATAAGCACCAAACATTCAGGTTGTACATGAGCTCAAGTTGGAGTTCTCTAGTTCAACCTGGAGATCACCACCTCTTGGGTAGCTGTGCTGCTTCTCAGAATCAATTTCTAGTCACTCCATTTGACCCTGTAGCATTTGCTAACATCCTTGAAGTTAGTTCAAAACTACATCTGACTCTTCAAGCACATAAAAGGAAAACAAAGCTTCTGCTAAAAAGAATCTCCAAGAAAGATGAGGGCATCAGAATGGACAGATGACTCAGTGCAAACACACTGCCTTCAGAAATAATTCTGAATTCCCTCCCTTGGTGTAGTCTTAGGTAAACACTGTCCAGCACAGGAAATTAGCAGCATAAAAGAAGTGGCTTAGATTACTTTTAGGCAGATATATGACTTAGCAACAGTCCCTTCAGTCAGAAATAGCCATCATTTGGTCACTTCATTCTCTTTATTTCAACATGTCAATCACAGCTGGGAATAATCCCCATCCTCCACCCCCCTTCCAAATTGGAACAAACATAGACATTGTGCTTTGGCAGGTGATATAGGAGATCTCTACTCCAGTTTTGTTACTACTAGTTCATTTTGAAGAATGGTGTAGGGAGAGAAGAGACATGAGGAAGTATTTCCAGGTATTGGTAGGATTCACCCTGCCCTCCCCATCACTGATATAATGCACATCTTGCATGTTTTGCTTCCCACAAGCATTTGTCACCCTGACTTGGAAGAAAGATCTCTTGTTATCTCACACCATGCTCCCAGACTTTCTCCTCTCTGACTCCTGTGTCAAGAGGATGAAACCTTTATCACATCCTTTTATTACAAAAGGATTCAAATATGTGTCCAAATAATTTTAAAACTGAGACAAACAGATTATTTTGGTAAGCAAGAGATGCTTTTGGCCTGTTGCTGCTTGCATACAGCTGTGGGCATTAGCAAGTCATGCAATCCAATAGGAGTGGGTGTGGAGGGAGAAGCAGTTGTTGCTGAGGACCCAGTGTCTAGTGTGCTGGAGGTGCATTTCTGTAGGGCATCTCTCAGTTCAGTTTTGTACAAGAAGTCTCTTGTATATAACACAGCTGCTCTATGATGTGAGCCAAAGCGTGATACATAGACCGTGATCTTACTTCAAAAGTACACTTTTGAGCCAAACTAACTAAAATTCTAATGTAAACATTCCCAGTGTAAGCTGAGTGACTTCACAAATGCCAATGAATTTACATGGAACAAGAACAAATGTGAAAATGGGATGCAGATAATTGAAGACAGAGAGACAAGAGCAAGCCTTGGTAATTGAGACAAGGTGGCACAAAACCTCTGAAAGAGCAGCTGTCTGACACATGATAGAAAACTTTGCCAGTGGTAACAGATATTCTTGGACAAATCCTGCTGTTATTTTCTTGTGCATCTTGTGAATATATATTTCAAGCATGAAGGAGGATCTCTCAACCTATTAACATACATAGAGCCACAGCCTAGAATAAAATAATTCATGCAGTGCTAGGATAAAAATTATATATGGAAAGATGCCAGAGTTAATGGTATATATGCTCTTTTCAAATCACTTCTGTAGGACCATGAATCCATTGGTTCTGGTGGAGTTTCTCCTGGCTTTCATTGTTATATGAGACAGCAGGACCAGTCCAAAAATATTTTCATGTTAATATCAACATCTATACCTTCCATCTGTGTTTTTTTTAGTTAGGAGATATTCTGAAGGGACATCTTAATCTGTTTACAGTATAAACAAATACCACATGGAATTAATCTTTAATTTTTAAAATAATGTCAATGTGTTTCTGACTCTTCAAATCAGCATTCCAGATTTCATAATCCACAGTTTGTGTGCACAAATAAATCCTTCCAGGGAACGTATTTACAATATCAGGATAGAACTGATAAAAGAAGCTGCTATATAGACCAGAAGTAATTACTGAAAATTAGATAAAATATTAGTCACAATTCTATGACTGAAATGAGAACTATTCACTGTTTTGTTTAATCTTTCTATTCTTTAAGAATTTATTTAATTCTCTTTGCCATTTCATTTTGCATGTGCCAAAATCCTGAATACTTAGAATTCTGCAAATAGCTGAGTATACCAGCTAAATTTAAAATCTTTTTTTGGTGTATTGTCTTTCTGAGATCATCATGTTTCTTTTTAACTTACACAGGATACCCCAATCAATCATGGTGAAAATATATGGACTTCTATATGAATTTTATGACCAGAAAAAAACAGTTATGTCACTACATTTTAGTAAGCTTTTTAATACAAAGGACTTAACTTAATCATTGCTTTTTCAAATACCAAAGCAAAATTTAGTGTACTGCTGAGCAATATCTAGGAGAACATTAGGAGACAACTTTTCAGAGATGTTGTGAAGCCTCTTTTATGAAACTGTAATATAATTTTGCAGTTTAAATGTATTTTTACTGTGAGGAATAAGTAACTATGTGGCTGTGCTCCACCTGGAAACTTCAAAGCCTGCTTTTATGTGAAGCAGCACACAAGAGAGGAAAACTCGTTCTTTCTAAGTACCTATTTTATTTCTTCATTCCAATTTCTTGTCTCCATTAATCTAAGGTCAGAGTTCTTACTGATCAAATATGTTTATTGCTTTTTGATCATGAAAAACCATAGTAACTTCTGTAAATAATGTTAAAATACAATTGAATTTAATTTTATAGATATGTCAGTTACAAGATTTTTTTTAACACCTGTCATTTAAATATCATCAGTGATTTTCAGATTTTTTCCTGAACTGTTCAGCTTGCTTTGGTGAACCAAAAAGCATCTTGTTGCCAGTCTGTGAAATATGATAGTCCTTTATATGAGATTGATATTATGTTACAAGACTTTTGCCAGGACTGCATTAAAATGGCACAGAACCATAATAGTTTGACATAACTTTTTTTAATCTTCATTGTCTTAAGACAATGAAGTTAAGAGTTTTCTAATATCAAAAGGCCCATTCTCAATGAATGACATAAACAGTTTGCTAAGGCAAAGTAGTCCTTTCCCAAACACTATCTAGCCTTTCTGTCTGAGGAAAAGTGCAATATTTGTCTTATGCAAGGCTCAGATTGCCTTTTCTAATCCCTTAGTTGCTAATGGTTAGCAGTAATACATTCGGGATGCCAGTTATACTATTGAACTGATACTTGTTTAATACCCAAGACATTTCTCACAAACAGACAAAAATCAGGTTAATCAAAGTAAGTTTCCTACGTTTTAGAGAGAGCAGTAAAATCAGCTGATATGATCACTGAATCTTTTACATGTTTATGGAAACCTGGTTATTTCCAACTTAAAACTTAGCAGTTTGTTGGCATTGGCTTTCAAGCTATTTGTTCATTTTCCCCCTATACCTCCCTTAGTACTTGGCACTGAGAATTAAATGTACATTGGACATTCACTATTCATAGGTGATAAGAAGTTCCTCCTAGTAAGGTCAGAATTCTTTCTTCTTTTCTTTTTCTCACATATATGTAACTAAATACTCCAGATCCACTGGCTGTAGCTTTCTCAGTTTTCCAGCAGGCAGTTTTGAACTCAATCACAGCACCATTTTGCTTTACAAAGCAAAGTATAATTAGTACACTTTGAGTCCAAAAGGTTAGCAAGATGTGGAGTTGCCATATGGTACTCTTTGAATGGCTGCATGTATAGGATGTACAACTGGATCATGATTAGACTAATAGCTGCTTGTATTCATTAACTGTAGTAACAGAAATGTAATAAAACCAAAAATAGTTCACTCCTGATTATAAGAAGTGCACAGTTGAATGATAACCAAATCAAATGGTCACTGATTTGTTTTGCTCTTTATGTCCAACCATTTGGACAAGTTAAGATGACTTAAGATAGCTATAAATCAATGTTTATTGGTTTCTGAAACTTGGGATCTGCTTGAATTCTTAAATAAAACAACTTTCCAAATCTTGGCCAGTATAATCAAAATATCACTTTCAACAGATAACGTATACCCAAGTATTGTGAGAGGCATAGACTTGCTTACAGCTGCCTGGAATGAAAAATTTAGTTCATAATACTTCTGATATTGATATATATACCATCTGAGTTAATTAAAGATTTTGCATAGCAAAAAATGCACCTATTTCTGATTAGATGATGCAGTTTCTTCTAGTTCCATCCTTCCGTTATTATAAAGCAAGAGTCTCTTCTGATTTTGGAGATAAAAGTTACATGCATAGTCTCATCTGACACTCTCTTTAGTTTGACTAGAATTTTTTTTCATTAGCTATATTTTTTTGCAGCACAGATGCTTTGATATAGTATTTTCTAAAATGGTATAAAAATTCAGCTCTCCTTGTAGTTCATCAATGATGTAAAATTTCTAGGATTTCATTAACATGGATGAATTATTAAAGCAAATTTAAGACCTCTGAGCTTGCTACCTATTTTACATATATTTATAAGCAGATATTGCAAATATAGTGATCTATGTTATGTGTATCCATGTCTTTGCAGAGTTTAATTACAAAAATACCCCAAAACTATACATACTGCTCATTTGAGCACATATCTAATGACACTGATTCCAACAATGTTATCTCTCATCCCAGAAGATATATCATAAATTTGTAAGTTCATTGTGGTCCTCATCATTCTGTAGTGAAATAAATCCCTTTCTTGTGTTGCCCATCTTCTCTAGAAATATGGGTAGACCCACTGGGGAGTCAGAGAACTTGCTAAAATATGACTTACACCTTATGACGGTTCTGTCTTTGGCAACATGTAGAGGACAGTTAGAGAAGTGAAAGAAGTGGGAAATACTGTTACTTTAATTTACAGAGACTCCAGATTTTAAAAAAATGAGAAATATTGATGTGAAATAAATAGATTATCAAGTTATGCCAAGAATTTTCAAATTAAAATAATTTTGGGACATACATTTATAGTAACAATAAAATCAAAAGCCTTGAAACAAACGAATAATGTATTCAAACTTATTAATCATTCAATAAGTGTAAGATTGTTTTATATATGCTCACAATTCAGTATTTATATACTTATATACATAACTGGAAATACAGCTTAGTAATTATGGATAGGATATAATAAAATCTGAGCAGCAAAATTGTTCTACTAGGAGTTGTAAAAGCAGAGAAAATCAAAGACTATTTGCTCAGGTTAATTTTGCTGCCTGGTAGAGTTTCAATCACACAGAAATGTTCTTGGTTAGCTGTGTGCTTGTTTCTGGACAATGATATTATGTTTTGACAGACATCTTTAAGGACTGGACAGCAGAAGTTACATCCCTGCTGCAAAGTATCCAAAATTGATGTCAGTTCTTCTGAAAGTATGCCTATTAAATAATTATCCTTTACTTTTGCTAAGTGGAAAGAGCTCAAATCTAGAAAGTCACATCTCTGTCTCTTCAAGTTGCATTTATTGTTAGGAATGAATCATTGATTTGCACTGAAATACCAGTGCTAATCTTTGAGCTTAGCTTTTTTCCACTTTCTTCTTTAGCTTTTTCTTGGTCCTTCCTTTTATCTCCCATACACAGAATTATGTTCTGCTCTGAAGAGAATGAAGAATTTCCTTACGTGAGTTTTTTCTTCCCCATGTATTCTAGGTTCAACAGAAAACTCATTGGGTAAAGATTGTTCTGAAATATCTTTCAGCCTTCTGAATTAGTCTCAGAGCCTCTTAATGCCTTGGCATTTGCTTCTCTTCTCTCTTCTGGGTTTCAATGGCCTCTCATTCTACAAATTAATTTCTACATAATATATCTTGAATGTGAACACTGAAGCATGATTTCTAAGGGAAAAAGTAAATATTTGCTAAAGTGCTCCAAGCATTACTTATTCTGACTGTTGAAAATAAGTAATTTTGTGCTTGATGTTGACCAACTTTATCTTTCAGCCTTTGAATATTCTTATGCTTTCATCTACTAAGCTAATGATGTTGTTTTCAAAAATACTTCTCACAAAAACTCTTATGCACTGTGTCATCATTTCATCTTTTGATTAAGTTGAAAAGATCAAATTCTCACAGTCCCTTGGTTTCTCTTCATGCCTTTTCCCTGGCTTGAAATCAAACCAATTGATTTGATTCTCGTAGGGCCTACAGGAATTGTGCCTGATGATCTTTGTATCTAAGTTAGCTCTACATTTGAAAACCTACCACTAGTATTTAATCTACTTAACATATATAATGTTAAAGTTGTATTGATTTAGTTTATTAACTTTGCTTTTAGTCAAAGTGCAAGTCTTCAGCAAGTCTTGCCTGTACCTCTATCTGCAACTTTATGACCTTATCAATAAACAAGATGTCTATTTAGTTTAACTGAAGTTATTTCTTCTAATAAGAATGGCTTTGATGTAGTAAACACTACAAAAGGTTTTTATTCTTTATACTGTTTGTATGCAATGGGAAATTTAAATTAATATCTCACAATTTTGAAGAGACCAGGAAATCAGACTGCCACTTTGTTTCCTTGTGTCCTCTAAAGCTCAAACTAAAGTACACAAGCTTTATCTGTAATCTGAAATAATTAATGGAGCATCAAATAACCAATTAAAACACATTCTCTGTGAAGATTGGTAAATATGCAACAGAGTAAGAGATTACACTCTTACATAGTTCATGGCTTCTCAGTGATTTGTTTAGGACATTCTTATTTTCATTTTTATTGAAAAGAGAAAAATATGTGTTTTCAGGTCTGCACTCAAGTTCTTCAGATATTACATGCCCTGAAACAATGACTTTTTCATTATTTACCTGACATACATACAGAAATATCTTTGCTGAGTAACATGATTATGGATGATACCAAATAAACATTAAAGCAACCAAGATCATATATACATGAACTCTGAGGAGCATCATCTGTCAGTGTTGTGACATTTTAATGAATTACTTAAGATAATTGATGCAATTAAAACGTTTCAGCCTGATCTTTTCTGTAAGGTTAATCTTCAGTTTAAAAATATCTAATGTAATTGGGTCATTTTTTATGAAGGACAAGTGTTGGATTATGCCAGTACTCTGAGGTTAAGCAGAAACTGAGGTTTCCTCAAAAGAGAAACACAAGTCTCAATAATTTTTTTAACCAGAATGTTTCTAGGCATATTTTTTTTACAGATGCCACAAAGGAATAACAATTTAGATTATACCATGTTTCTATGCTTTGGCAGTTGGATGCAGATAGAGTGCCCCTTCTCAGGCTTCTGTGAAATATGCCCTTTACATAATCAGATCTTTTATTGCAATCAATTAGGCTCAAAGCCTTGTCTAATTTTTGGCTTTTTAGAGGATGCAAACACAGCCTGATTTACATAAAATACTGCAGCATGAGAAGATACTGATATGAATTAGGGAGATGGAGTTTACTTGAATTCTGAAGCTCTGTGGTTTTAGGCTTTTTTTTCAATGTACTTCTCATGATTTACTTGACAGTGTTGAACAAGAAAAAAGGTTTCTTGTTAATTGAAATCTACTGTAAATTCCCATTGATGGCAGCAAAGATGCTGTAGTCCAGTGGATTAAATTGCTGTATTGTATTTAAAAAGAAAGCATTAATATTCTGGTAAAGTTATCCTTGCCTTCACAATTTCTATTACCTATTTTCCATCACGTAATTATGGATTAATTACTTGCTAACACTTTTTAATATATCAGTGCTTTGTAGTGGTTTTAATTTAGCAAAGAGGAGGTACAGTCCATTACACATAATTAACATTGCCACTATTAATACATTCACAGCCAGTGTCAGGGAGGTCATTAGATTATAGGAATAGTCTCTAATCATTGCTTGGCACTAAGTTTTCCAGGGCATATATGAACTGCAACAGCTTTTATAAATCCCTTAGTGCACTTCTGAAGGATCCTGCATGCACCATTGGATTAGATTTTGGAAAAAAATATTCTTCTTCTACAAATATTATAATACAGAATATTTGGCAATTTTGACTCTAAATTTTGTACTTCCTCAATGTTGAACAACAAGCATAACATGAACAATAAGACTTCCAAACACTAAAGCAGAACTATAAGCTTTGAATAATTTCTAACACATTTGCTACCCAAATCACCTTTGTTTCTACAAAAACAATGGGCCAAATTTAGCCAGCGTATAGTCTAAACTTCACCAATTGCAGAAAAATTCAGACATTTTAGACTAGGGTTGAATGTCATGCAAAAAGGTATTTTCCCTACCTCTACTAAGATGTTAATTTTAAAAATGCATGTATGGCTTGAGTTGTACTGAAGCTATGCCAGCCCTACAGGACTTTAAGCAGGATGAAATGGCAAGTTGGCAAGTTTCACAATATAAGCCACATCCTGACTTCAGAAGTAAGCATAGCGGACTTCATTATGACATCTGACATTATGAAATTTTGAAAATATATGTGAACACTTTTTCACCACCAAAAATTGAAGTAAAAACCTTAAATCAGAACCTAGCTTTTTTGTCAAACATATTTTGTTTTATATTTTGGTGTAATGTGTCTGCATTTAGAAATTTTTCTATCTTCATTAATTATGTTTTAGAAAATTATGCCAATATTTTTGTATTAAAATAAACTGATACATTAAAGACCATTTAAAATAAAAGTCTCATGCTTACAGCCACCAAAAATCAAAGTCATTGTCTTTTGCTGTCTTTCTATGCTCATTGATATTGCAAAGCTCAGGGAAAAGTAGGCGATAAAAAAAAGAAACCTCTCAAAATATCAGCTACTGCAATGTGTAGTTTTCATCATGAATGTTTTATACAGGAGATGTTCAGCAGTGTGGCTGGTTCATTAGCTCTGGGTTGTGCAATACCCAAGTACAAAGTTGGCCTCATTTTCATAGGTGCTTACAGCTCATAATGAAGTCTGTGTAATTTTGCATTTGCTATAATGTTATGTAAATCAGGCCAGCAGCTTTCAATAGGAATAGTAATTAAAAGGAGAGTTTAATACAATGTTTAATTTGTGTTATGAATAAACTTGAATGTAAGTAGGGGTATATTCCTGTGGCTGAATGGTTCTAACAACTGTTGACAAATCTAGTCAAAGAAAATAATATTCTATAGCAAAAATGAAGAAAAAAAGTATACATACATCTATGTATACATGTATGTATGTATATACATATCCTCTAGCCCCAGTACAGACTTTGCCTTTTAATCCACCATCCCAGCATACTATCTTCTATCTCATTACCATTTTCCTTCAAGGTCAGTGTTTCCAGTCCATAGCCCACTGATATTTCCCTCTACTCCTACTGCACAACTCTGCTCTTCTTCCCCAAACTGAGACCTGCTCCTCAAGTCCTTCAGCTACTTAAGACATATCACAGCTCAACAGCCCTTACTCTCTTCCTACATCTTGAACTAGCAAGGCAGTTTCTGACCTGTTTGTATTGTTGCAGAAGCAACACTTGTAGCTCCTTAAAGGAGGTGATCCAGAGCAACAGCTGCAGTTATCACTGCAGTCATAAACGGTTAAAACTTCTGGTCCTTGCAATGACTCTGATTCGCACATCATCCTGGCAGAATATTTCTTATGCAGTGAAAGAAGCAAACAGTTTGACTTACCCACATCAATAAGATATGGGTTATTACTAGGTGGGAGCTTTGTACATGGAGCAGCTGCAGTTTCCTGCTTCTCTGTGGAAGTTTTGCTGCTGCTTCTTGTGGAAAGAGGTGGAGTTCCAGTCACTACTCCGTGGGGGTTTCATTGCCAATGCCATTAGAGGTTACATCACCATAAGGTACTGTGATACACACAGGTGGATTGTGTTCCCTGTTCTTGGACAGCTCTGGTATGATGGCAATTAAGTAGCAGTAGTAGAATTTATATTTTCATTTTCCCCTTTTGCAGACACACAAGGCAAGTGTGTCTTGCTTCCAAATATGCTGCCAGCTGCTGAGGGAAATGTGTTTCCTTCAGACAGATGAAAACTTTGGAATTGGCATTATTTTAATTGAGTGTCATTTTCTTATGTAAAATTCTAACCAGGCAAAAAGTTCACATTATTACTAGAAGCATTAACTGTTTAAGAGCCATATGTATACATTTTGAGTTCTGTCTTGTTTTTTATAAGGTAGTTCTACAAACAAAAAAATATTCTCATAATTTGTAGAGCATTATGAATAATTCAAAAAAGAAAAAAAATAAAAATCAGTGAAGAGATTGTGATATTTATGGCCAAGCAGAAGCCACTGTAAGTTGTATTGATAAATAATGATCTCTTATTTGTCAATATTCTTTGATAATGTTAGATGTATATTAATATGAGTATCACTGTGTTGGGTTTGTATGGCAAGGTTTTGGTAGTGGGGGCGGGCGGGGGGGGGGAGCTACAGCGGTGGCTTCTGTGAGAAGCTGCTAGAAGCTTTCCCTGTGTCTGATAGAGCCAATGCCAGCCGGCTCCAAGA